>LVTN01000664.1:8591-20355 GCA_001649415.1 Musa itinerans | reverse complement strand
CTAAGTCTTTTGAGTAGGTTTCTATTGATAGTGGTAAATCTATCAACTTGGATTATTTCTTCATCGGGTGAGACACAAATGTTATGGGCAAGTATTAATCGAGTGATTAACCCCCTATATGGTAACATTGTGTCTTTAGCTATTATGTCATGTATATGTTACCGGATTAAGTATCCAAAATAATTATGTTGGTCGGTCATAATCCAATACATGGTGCTTAGCTGTATTTGACTCATTTCATCAAGATGAAATTGCTTAGGAAGTAATATGCTAGTCATGATTTTAGCGAGTCTTTGGCGAGTAGCTGAACCTTCTCGGTGATCTTTGCGAACCTCCGACGATCTCTCTGGCGGACTTCCAAAACCTTCGGCAAGTCCCCGATTTCCTCTCAGTTGGTTCCAACAACATCTCCGACTAATCTTCGAACTCTCGGTGGACTCTCAAATACCTATCGAACTTGACTCTGGTAGACTTGCTTTATGTCTTCAAGCTATCGTAGTTAATCCTGCACTCTTAACTCAATAATATGGATTAGATCAATTAACCCATCAATTGATTTCATCATCAAAATCCGAGATTCAACAATTATACCATTTGATCTCCTATGTTTCTTTTTGCCATTTATAAAAGAAGAGATTTATTGAAATAAATCATGTCTTGTAGTATTCATGATTTGATATTAATATCTTTCATGTCATGATTTTCATATGACACTTTTGTATTTTTGTGACAACTTGAACATTTACACCATTATATTCTTCTTTTCTTCTTTCTTGTTTACAATGACAAAAGGGGGAAAGAAAATAGCTAGCATATCAAGAGAACCAAATTTGCTAGATTGAATGATAAACTTAGACATATTAGATCTCCCAAATACATAAATTCTTCTTATACATTTTTCGAATCATGATATTGATTTCTCAATTTTTAGACTTAAATCTTCTTTATGAATCAAGATCGTTTCCTGTCATGCTTTCTATTTACAAAAGAAGAAATTTATCAAAAATGATATATGGTCTTTTGACATTCATGACTTGATTCTTCATCTTTGTTATTTATCCTTGTCATGATTTGAAGATTGAAGTAAAGGGAAATGAATTGTATTATTGTATTGTTATTCCCCTCTTTTTGCCAATGACAAAGGGGGAGAAAGAATTGCTAGCATGCACATCACGAAAAGAGGCAAACTTGCTAGCTTGCTCGTCTCAAAAGAGAAGCAAGAAGTGCTATCTTGCAAATCTAAAGAGAAGCAATATTTGCTAAGTTACACATTTTAAGAAGATGTAAAAATAGCCTATCTTGCACATCTCAAAAGATGTAAAATTTTGCTAACTTTCATGTGTAAAATTTGATAGCTCGCATACTTTAAAGTGATATAAACTTTACTAGCTTGCATGTTCTAATATGATGTAACACTTGCTAAATTTGCTAGCTTATAAATTGCAAGGAGAAAAACTTGTTAGGAAGCAAAAGTGCTATCTTTGCACATCTCAAGAGAGGCAATACTCATGATGTATAAATATCTCTAAAAATTGCTAGCTTGCATGATGTAGAACTTAATATCTTGAACATCACCAAGAATTGTTAGCTTGCAATCTCAAGAGAAGCAAAAGTGCTATCTTGCCTATCTCAATAAGCAAAACATGCTAACTTGCTAATCTAGCAAAATTTACAAACTTGCAAAACTCAAAATTATTGCTAGCTTGCATATAAAATAATGTAAAATTTTGCTACCTTGTACTTTACCAAGGAAACAAAACATTGCACTTATCAAAAGAAAAGAAAGAAAATTACTTGCTTGAATGATGATAAAACTTGAGATTATATTTATAATGCAATGATTTAAAATTTGCTAAACGCACTTCTCATTTTTGTTGATGACAAAAGGGGAGAAGTTATGATAATAATCATGCATGGAATGATGTATTGTAAATTTAATTATGCATGATTTTATGATGATGTGCTGCAAATATTAAATAATTAAATTTGCTTTGACTTGAATTCAATTTGAATTCAAGGTTCTATCAATATGATATATTGATAGGGGGAGTTAAGGTTAACTCCGTCATCAATTGGTTGTCATCATCAAAAATGGGGAGATTATTCAATCTCAAATTTTGATGATGAAACCAATTGTCATATTTGTAATTCGTTGCAGGTTTTGGCAAGACCTAAGAGATTGGCGACAGGCGAGATAGATCTCAAGATAGGCAATGGAGCAAAAGTTGCCATAGTAGCTATTGGCGAGGTCACCCAACATCTGCTTGGTAGAGCTATTATTGCATTGGATGTATGATATTTTGTTCCTTCTATTATAAAAAATATTATTTCCATTTCATGTTTAACAGTTAGTGGATATAAATTAGTTTTTGAGAATAATGGTTGTTCAATACTATCAGATAATAAGATCATCACGAGAGGAACATTGCATAATTATTTGTTTTTGCTAGACATTGCTCTACATATCATGAATGTAAGTGTATCCAAAAGAAAATGAGATGAGGAGAACAGTGCATACCTATGACATTGTAGGCTAAGTCACGTCCATGAGGGAAGGATTCAAAAGTTGCTAATAGATGGATATCTAGTCCCATTCGACAATGAGTCATATGCAACTTACGAGCCTTGCCTTCATGGAAAACTGACCAACTCTCCTTTTAGTGAACTAGAGAGAGAGAGCCACTGAGCTATTGGAACTTATATATAGTGATGTATGTGGACCCATGTCAACTCATGTCATAGGTGGTTACTACTACTTTATTACTTTTACTGATGATTTCTTAAGGTCTGGACATGTGTACTTAATGAAGTCCAAGTTTGAGGCCTTTGAGAAATTCAGAGAGTATAATAATAAAGTGGAGAACTAGACTGGAAAGAGTATCAAATCTCATCGATCAGATCGAGGAGGTGAGTACTTGAGTACAGAGTTCACCTAGTTCCTCAAGGACCGTGAAAATCTATCCTAATAGACACCTCCTTATACACCTCAGCTCAATGGTATATCTGAAAGGAGGAATCAAACACTATTAGACATGGTGCGATCCATGATGAGCTTCACCGACCTACCCATCTCATTATAGGGATACACCTTAGAATCCGTAGCTTACCTTCTGAACAGAGTTCTAATTAAGTCAGCAGTGTCTACACCATATTGCTAGTCATAGGTGCCTTACAAGCCAATCACATGAGTAATGGCACGTATGTCTTGACACATAGTCTTTTTACTTATTATTATCATTTGATATTTTATCACTTTATATTACCTATTGCTTGAATATATTGTGATGTCCATGGATCTGTGCAATGAGAATCAGATCGTGATGAGATCATGAAAATGAGACCGATTTGACTTTAAACATAGATCCTAAATAATCCTGATCACAAGTTACTCGAGAGGGACATCAAGATAACCGGACAGATTGGTGTGCTGTATACCAATCCATATGATGGATACAGCTAGTCTCATAGCTACTCGTGTGGGGACACTAGGGATACAGTACAAGTGCTCATTAGAGAATAAGTTCACTGATTAATCCACTTACGGAATGCTGGATGGTTGATGATGTCTTATTGTTAGACAACGATTCCATAGTCCCAGTGGTGTATCTGGTCCTTAGAGATATCCTGTATGAGTACTCCACTCTTTGATACCAAACTTATAGGTATGAAGACTCCAGATCTAGGACAATCGGTGTTCGGGAGTGGTAACTAACCTTACGAGGACTATTGAGTGTCGATAGAGGATCATCTACTCTCGGTGTCATGGGAAGAATATCTCATGTATTCTTGCTCAGACAAATCCATGGCCATAGTCATTCGGATTGAGAGAGATAGAGTTCTCTAAGAGAATTCGATTAGAGTGAGACTCGAGTAGAAACCATATGGGTCTGACAGCACCATGCCCAGTATACGGTCTCTACGATATTAGATGGATGAGGGACTATAAGTATACGGTGACTAAGGACAAACAGGTCTAATGGATTGGATTACCTTGTATCGTCTCGGGACTATGGCGTAGTGGCCTAGTACGTTCGCAATTGATGAGTCGAGTGAATTATTATGGAGATAATAATTCACTAAGCTAGAAATAGTTTTGACAAGTATGACTCATGACTAGCTCGATATTGGGCCTAGAGGGTCACACACATATGGTAGGCGTTGCGATGAGTAGAGGTTCGGATATGAGATATCCATCGGAGCCCCTATCTTATTGGATATCCAATAAGCCCCTAAATTATTGGATCCTATGGATGAGATCCAATAAGAGCCAATAAGAGATTATTGGATAGAGATTCACTAAGCTAAGAGGCTTGGGTAGTTGGATAAAGATCCAATACCCAATAGGGTAGGATCCATTAGGGTTAAGTTGATAGGAGACCTCTCTAAATAGGAGGGAACCGATGGTTCATAGGCTAGAGCCTTTTTAGGTTGCCATCTTCTATTCTCCTCTCCCCTTCTCCTCCTCAGATAGCAGGTCTAGAGATTCGGGGAGCATCATCGTAACCCTTCTATATAGATCATCGTTAGAGAGGAGGACGCTTGACCATCTTCACCCTCTCATAGAGATCTATAGGGATTCAGGGATATATGATCTCCCTAGGTAACACAATCTTTAATATGAAAAACCATACAAAAACACATCTATGATTGCATTAAAACAAAATAACGTATACACCATTGACATTAATGATCTTTGCAATGAAATGTGTTTGTCGGTTTTGAATGACAATGCTTGGCTTTGGCATAGGAGATTAGGTCATGCTAGCATAAAGCTAATCACCCAAATTTCATCTAAAGAACTTGTAAGAGGAATTCATCATATCAAGTTCGTCAAAGATAATGTGTGTGATGCTTGTCAATTAGGAAAACAAATAAAAGATAGCTTCAAACCTAAGAACCAAATAAGCACCTCTAGACCTTTGCAATTAATCCATATGGACTTGTTCGGACCAATTACTACATCGAGCCTGGGAGGTAGCAAATACGCATTTGTCATCATGGATGATTATTGTAGATACACATGGACTTATTTTTTGGCACATAAAAGTGAATGCTCTAGGTATTTCTCTAAGTTTTGTAAACTTGTTCAAAATGAAAAGGATTTTATGATTTCGTCAATTCGAAGTGATCACGATGGTGAATTTCAAAACCATCACTTGAAAATTGCAGCTATACATCTTGAAGGGGATGTCGTACAGTGGTTTGACTGGTTTGAACACACTTATGGAGTCCTCTCATGGCGACAATTTAAAGCCGAAAGCCAAGCAACACCATTTAAAGCCAAAAAGCACGTTTCATCACAAAAATCATCAATATCAATCATATACACATTATTATGTTTTAAAGTAATTATAGATCTATTTTTATGTGGTATTTTAATTATACAAGCATTAGATTCAAATTTGATAATATATTCTTTATCATAAAATTGACTAATGCTTAGTAGATTATATTTTAAACCATCTACTAATAGCACATCTTTAATCAAGAGGTTTGACTTGTTACCTATGGTTCCTTTGCCAATAATTTTATATTTATTATTATCTCCAAAGATAACATATCCTTTGTCTTAGCTAGTGAGCTAAGAGAATTGAGTTGGATCTCTGGTTATGTGCCTTATAGTACCCTAACAGGGTTGGGTCTTACTCAACTAAGAAGCAACTAATAAAAACCTTGTGAGATTGTAATAAACCCCACCTAGCCATCTCTATCCTATAAAGAAGAGTGGCAAGGGTTTATATTTAGGCCTTTGGGCTTCCTAGCCATCGCCCCCCTTTATTGGGCCGGTTGGCTAGGGTTGAGGGCAAAAGGGGTAACTCACTTAGGAAGAAGCCCCTAGGGCTAGGGGTAACTCACTTAGCCTCTATCTATTTGACAACAAGATCTATATATAATTGCAGCCATATGGCTGACTTCTAGGAGGGTAGAACCCTTATAGCGTTCCAAGGGTTGATCCCCCTCAAAGGTCAATCTATATATAATTCTTTTGGGGTTTTATCATCTGGTATCAGAGTAGCGATCTTGCTACTTTTGTTGCCACCCCTGCCGCCCACCACCAGCTAAGAAATTCCTAAAATTACTCTTGACGTCGCCATCTCCATCGTCATCTTCTGCCATAGATCAAATCAATCTACTACCATCACCTCCAATTGCATCAAGAGATCTAGTATCTACTATCACCAATACCTTTTGCTGTTGTAATTTTCCATTCAAAATACCAAGAAGTCTTTTTATCTATCTCGTGCTGCGAATTCCTTTCACCGTAAAAGTTATCATCTTTGCGAATGAAGGATTGCTGTAGAAAATTTCAGTTGCATATTGTTACCTTTAACTGATCTTATTTGCTATCCTTTTTGAACAAAATTTCTTATATGCTTCATGTATCGTCTTGGCTTCCATTTGAGATTGATCTATTGAGGAATTCATCTCTAAAACGTTCTTGTGTTGCTGCAAATTTTTGTCACAAACCGCTGAAATTTTTCGATGAGAATTCTACTATCACAACTTGCACTGATTTCCTTGCTATTATACTGCCTAAATCTTCTTAATCAAATTTGTCATCATTGCTGTTATCTAAACTGAGATTTTGCTATCAAATCTCTCAATTTTTGCAGAAAATTTTGTCATGAAACCGCTGTTTCTTTGATGACAATTCTGCTCTTACAAAATAGCAACAAAACAAGCCTAAACCATAGTCTACATACACCAATCCACCAACCCTTTCGGCCACCACTTCTCTCAACCGATACATGCCTTTAACCCGACAACAAAAGAGAGATATTAATATTAAATATTTGGAGGCATATATTATGATATTTGAGGAGGTAATCAATGCTAAATTCAAAGCTTTCGAGATGCGAATGGAGGATAAGATTCGAACTTTCTTTACCGAACTCAGTTTGGGTCGACCACCAAGCCCGAAGAAATCACATCACAGAGAGAGCTCTAATTGAAGAGATGACTTCTAGGAGAGGAGAGGCTCTATGATCGATCCCTACTATCCACACATGAGGGTGGACTTCCTTAGATGGGAAGAAGGAGACCCGATTGGTTGGATCTCGCACGCGGAGCGATATTTTCGTTATTACAAAACCGTGGATGCATCTATGATAGAAATTACGGCTATACATATTGAAGGGGATGCCATATAGTGGTTTAACTGGTTTGAACACACTCATGGAGTCCTCTCATGGTGACAATTCAAAGAAGGACTACTGATCCGCTTCAGACCAACCGATTACGAGAACATTAATGGACAACTAGCAAAGATCCGACAAACCTCCAACATTCAGGAGTACCAAACCAGGTTTGAAAGGTTATCTAATCAAACTCATGATTAGTCTGAAAAATAGCTACTGGGGACCTTTATTGAGGGCTTGAAGCCGGAGATCCGGGGAGAAGTTAAAGCGCGACATCCATTCACACTTATGGCAGCCATCTCTTTCGCACGACTTCAAGAGGAGCGATTGAACCATGAAGCCCGGAGGACTAGGGTCGCTCCCCAACTAGTAATACTGAAGCCCTCAGCCCCTCCTGCTATCAACTGAGCCCTTGCACCAAAAGAGTTGACAAGAGAAGAGCTTTGGGAGCGATCTGCGAAGGAGTTATGTTGGCATTGTGATGATCCGTGGAGCTGCGAGCATCGCTATAAAAAAGGGAGACTTCTTGTGATTGAACCAATAGAAGAAGAGGTCATTGAACATTCAAAAGAGAGCCTTGAACATGAAGAAGATGATAGGACCCTAGCAGGGTAGGGTCCTACTCAACCAAGAAGTAGCCTATGAGATTGTAATAAACCCCACTTAACTGCCTCTATCCTATAAAGAAGATGTTAGGAATGGGGTCGGCACTAAGAGGGGGGGTGAATTAGTGCAGTGGTAAAATCATATTGGTTTCAAAAAATTCTTCGTACGTTGAAAAACGATTTCGGAAGATGTTAACTTGAAAGCGTATTCGTAAACGTATTGAAAGCAATAAGTAAGGAGGTTTGCAATAAAGTAAATTGCACAAGAGAAACGCAAACCGGATTTTTATAATGGTTCGGTCATCATGACCTATATCCACTTCACTGATTCCTCTTCCGTCGAGGCCACCGACATCCACTATCAGTCTTCCTTCAATAAGCAAAGACTAACCACCTTTTACAACTCGATTCTCCTTTTATCGGGTTTAGGAGATAACCCTTACACCCCCACTCACTCCTCTCTCAAACTATTCTAACACTTAGAACTTTGAGAGGAGCTCACACAAGATTGCAACAGTGTTTCTTTCTATTTTTACTCTCAAGTCTTGTGTGTGTTAAACAGGGATGAGAGAGGTATTTATAGGCTTCAAGTTGATTCAAACTTGGAGACTAAAAACATCTCATCCCGGGTTTCTTGGGTACGGACAGTACTACCACCTACATTGGGCAGTACCACTACCTATGAGGCTGTGCTGGGCGGTACTATTGGGATCAAGGTTAGCACTAAGAGGAGGGGTGAATTAGTGCAGCGGTAAAAATTATATCGATTCAAAAATCTTTGTACGTTAAAAACTGAACTCGGAAGATAACTTGAAATATCATTCTCATTCGTATATAAAGTGAAAGCAGTAGGCCAATAAAGATTCAGTTTGTAGTAAGGTAAATAGCAAGAAGTAAACGCAAACCAGATTTTAGAGTGGTTCGGTCGTCGTGACCTACATCCACTTCGCCGATTTCTCTTCCATCGAGGCCACAGGCATCCACTATCGGTCTTCCTTCAATAGACGAAGACCAACCACCTTTTACAACTCGATTCTCCTTTTATCGGGTTTAGGAGATAACCCTTACACCCCCACTCACTCCTCTCTCAAGCTATTCTAACACTTAGAACTTTGAGAGGAGCTCACACAAGATTGCAGTAGCGTTTCTTTTCTTTTTTAGTCACAATACTTGTGTGCTTTAACCAGGGATGAGAGGGGTATTTATAGGCTTCATGTTGATTCAAACTTGGAGCCTAAAAACATCTCATCTCGGGTTTCCCAAGCACAGGCAGTACCATCGCTTGCGCTAGGCAGTACTACCGCTAGTGTCAGTTTGACACTAACACTGCATTGGGCGGTACCACCACCCAATTTAGCGGTACCACCGCCTAGGATGCTGTGCTGGGCGGTACCACCACTTGGCACCCTGCCAGGGGCGGTACAACTGCCCAGACTAGCGGTACCACCGCTTGACATAGTCTCAAAGATTGTGCCACGATGGTGCTGCCTCTTGGATCACTTTTTGGGCCTCTCATTGGGCCCAACACAGTCCTTACATGAGCCTAGTTGGCCCCTAATTGGGTTGACCCAAATCCAAACTCAATTACATGCTAACTACGATTCCTAATATATTTGCTAAGCTAAACAAGTCTCTATGTCTTAGTTTCTTCTGGCGAGCTTCCAGCGATCATTCGGCGAACTTCCAACGATCTCTTGGCAATGTTCCAACGGACTCCCGACAAGCTCTTGGACTTTATGACGATCTTCTTAGTGAGTTCTGACGAGCTTCTCTAGCAAGCTCCGAGACTTCTCGACTGGTTCCGCTAGAACTTTCAACGAACGTCCAAACTTCCGACGAACTCTCGAACTCCCAACGAAATCGCATCCTTGACTCCGGGACTTCATTTTGCTTCATGCCTTGCTATCGTAGTTAATCCTGCACATATAAAACACACTTCGATCTAGACAATTAATACTAAGCATTAATCATGTTGTCCAACGTGTTAGTGGTCCCTCGACGCTTCGTCCGATTCTTTGGGGCATCGTTCTCTCTTGTGGCATATTGCCCAATCGACCAGTTGACTCCGCAACTCCGATATCCTTGGCGCAATATTCGCTCTTCTTGGCCCGATGCCCGAATCCATGGCCCGAAGCCTTCTATCGATACATCGACCGATCCTCCGGCCCGACGTCCAATCTTTTGACATATTTTCCTCCGACACAACACGATTCTTCCTGCTTAATTGTCTCATCCTGATCAAAGCATCTTGCATCACTCGAAACGCAGATTAAAATAGAAACACTTATGAATTGGTTTCATCATCAAAATTCGAGATTCAACAATCTCCCCCTTTTTTATTATGACAACCAATCGATGACGGAGTTAATCTTAACTCCCGGAGTTTAAATAAACTCCCCCTATCAATATGCCTTATTGATTGAAACTCTTAGATTTAAAAATCCAAGCAACATGTTAGCATAAACTTATGCATAACATCATACTTCTCCCCCTTTGTCATTAACAAAAAGGAGAAGTCCAATTCTCATGTGTTTAGAAATAAGTTCAAATCATTGTATGAAAAACATAATATCAAGTTTTTTTATCATGCAATTTGTAAGCTAGAAAATTTAGCAAGTGTTACATCATGCTTAGAACATTCAAGCTTTTTTATCACGTTACAACATGCATAATCACCAAATCATCATTAATTTTAAAGATGTGTAAGATTGCAAATTTTGATTCTTGAGAGTGGCAAGATAGTGATGTTCAAGATAGCAAGCTCTTTCTTATCTTTTGAGAAGTGTCATTTTTTCTTCCTTTGCAAAGTGTAAGCTAGCAAAATTTTACATTATTTTACAACATTTAAGCTAGCAATTTGGCAAGTGTTACTTCTCTTTGAAGTATGAAGGCTAGCAAGTTTTTGAAAAATAATGCAAGATAACAAGCTAGCAAATTAAAGATGTTCAAGAAGGCAACTCTTGCTTCTTGAAATATGCAAGTTGCAAGCTAGCAAATTTTTGCTTCCTTTGCAATGTTTGAGCTAGCAATTTTGCTTCCATTATAAAGTGCAAGTTAGCATGTTTTGCATCTTGAGCTAGCAATATTTCTCCTCCTTTGTCATTGACAAAAAGAAGGGAAGAATACAATGTTGTAATTATTTTCCCTTTACAATAATTTCTAAATCATGACAAAAGTAAGTATCAATCATTTTTTCAATATGTTTGTGCATCATAATAGTTTCAAATTAAAACATGCACAATTTCAAAAAATTTACTTTTCATTATGCATGATATAAAATAAATAAATCAATCATCATTACGACCATTTCATACATGATACTAAGACATTAAAAAATTTAATCATTTATCAACATTTTGATAATAAATCAATTATCATATCATACATGATACTCATAAGCTAGCAAATTTTATATCATTTTAGAGCATCAAAACAATATCATGAGTATTTCATGCATAATTTCATTACATCACATTCATTTCATCTCATCAAGAAAAATTAATTGGGTGATGAATAGGAGTTATACAAAAGTAAATCATATCATGAGAGATAAGATCATGTAAATACCAAAAGACATGATTCATATATTAAATCTCTTCTTTAAATAAAATACCAAAAATTCGTAGGCGTACAAGGAAGAGATCTTGATAAAAAAAAATCAAGTAATAAATCCAAGAACTCATAAGAAGAATCATGATTCATTTAGAAAATCTCCTCTTAAGAAAATACCAGGTAGAATCATAGGAGAACAATTAATGAAAAATCTTGATTCATAATAAATCTTAATTTGTAAATATCAAGGAATCAAGATCATGATTTGGATAAAAAATTATTCAATTTTAAATCATCAAATCAATTTCATGGTTCACAAAATTCATAACATGAGTAGATTCTAATAATAATATATTTTTCATTTTATGTGTTTCATTTTAAATGATTGATTTCATATAAGCATACTCAAGTTTTTCATATGAAAACCATACATCATAGTTTAAAATTGAAAGAGCAAATATCATCATG
>LVTN01000663.1:143856-163723 GCA_001649415.1 Musa itinerans | reverse complement strand
GAAGGTGGTTCTCATGTCCATTTTGTTCATCATGTGCATTGTGCACCATTTCATATGTCATCAATAAACCAATAAGTTCTTCAAGTGGAAAAATATTTAAATCCTTTGTTTCTTGTATTGCCGTTACTTTCGATTCCTAATTTTTAGAAAGAGATCTTAAGATCTTGTTAATGAGTTCAAAATTAGAAAAACATTTGCTAAGAGCTTTTAAACCATTGACGACATCCGTAAAACGGGTGTACATGTCAACAATGATTTCGCTCGGCTTCATTCAAAAAAGTTCAATATAATGCATTAAAAGATTTATTTTAGAATCTTTTACTAGTAATTTCATATGTGATTTTAAGAATGTGTCATATATCGAAAGTCGTTTCGCACCTTGAAATTCGATTGAATTCATTTTTGTCTAAGGCACAAAATAGAGCATTCATAACTCTAGCATTTAACGAAAAAGTCTTCTTCTCCAAATCATTCCAATGGTTCATTAGAAAAGAAGACATTTGAAAATCGTTTTCAATAATATTCCATAAATTTAAATCCAAGAAAAGAAAGAAAACTCTTATTCGAGTTTTCCAATATGTGTAGTTTGTCCCATTGAACATGGAAGGACGAATGAGAGAGTGACCCTCTTGAAAGCCGATAAGAGTCATTTTTCTTTGGGTGTTAAACCAAATGAGAAACAAACATGGCTTTGATACCAATTGTTATGATCAAGAGCGGTACTAAGAGGGGGGACAACCTCTCAGAGACTATGTCTAAGCGGTACCACCGCGTGACACAGTCTTGGAGACTGTGCCATGATAGTTTCACCTGTTTGGTCACTATTTGGGCCTTCCATTTGGCCCAACACAACCCAAAACTTAGGTCCTTGAATGGGCCTTTCTCTTAGCCTAAAATAGTCATATTTTGGGCCTAGTTGGCCCCTAATTGAGTTGGCTTAATTACATTCTAAACCGACTCAATTAGACTCTAAACTAACTCGATCTAGACATAATTGATTACAAGCGAATCCTAAGTTGTCCGACATGTCATTGGTTCTTCCAACGCTTCATTCGATTCTTTGTCGCATCATCCTCTCCTTTGGCATATTACCTAATCAGATGTTGTCTTCTTGCAACATCTGATATATTTGGCGCAATATCCGATCTTCTTGGCCCGATGCCCGAATTCACGGCCCGAAGCCTTTTACTGATACGTTGACCGTTCCTCCGGCCCGATGTCCAATCTTCTAACATGTTTGCTCTAGCCCAACGTCCGATTCCTTCTGCTTTAATCCATTTTCCTTTTCTGATTAACGTTAGCCCTACGTTACTCAAAACGCTCATTAGATTACAAATACTATCAATTGGTTTCATCATCAAAATCTGAGATTCAACAGTAAGAAGGTGGTTGGTCTTCACCTATTGAAGGAAGACAAAGTTGATGCCGATGATCTCGAGGAGGAGGAATCGAAAGTGGACGTGGGTCACAACGACCGAACTACTAAAAATCCAGTGTGTTCTTTCCTTATTGCTTACTTTCATTACTTAGCTATACTCTATATTGTACATTTACTTCAAGTTGACATCTTCTTGATACGATTTCTTTGTTATGTTTTTACCAACTCGGAAAGATTTGGAATTGTAAGGATCATTTTTATCGCTGTACTAATTCACCCCCCCACCTCTTAGTGTCATATTGATCCTAGCAGAAACCCCCTCGTTGGAGCCCCAAAGTGTTAGGACCGTATCGGCACTAAGAGAGGGGGGAGGGGGTGGGTGAGTTAATGCTTTCGTAAAAAGCTCAGTTTAAAAATTTTGTTCAATAAAATAGATATCGAAAGTGTTCTTGACTTAGAGTAAATGTAACAAGCAATTAAATCAGAAAGCAATAGTAATGAAGAGCCAAAAGAAAATGCATATTGAATTTATAGTGGTTCGGTTGTCGCGACCTATGTTCACTCATAATTCCTCTTCTGTTGAGGCCACTAGTATTCACTAATGATCTTCTTTCAATAGGTGAAGACCAACTACCATCCTTATAACTCTTTCTCCTTTTCAGAATTTTAGAAGAGAATCTTTACAAATCTCACACATCTCTTAGAATAAGCTCAAAACTTTAAAGAGGAGAGAGACACTTAGCACTTTTCAAGACTTTACAACTTAGAATAACTAGCCTTTTCATTCACTTTTCTTGCTCTCTCAAGTAGGAAAGAGTGGAGTATTTATAGACCCTAAATGGCTTAAAAAATGAGGCCAAAAAGAGTCCCATCATGGGTTTCTAGGGTCCTGATGGTACCACCGTTAGTGCTGGATGGTACCATCGTTTATAGCATTAATTGTTGACGGTACCACCACCCAGTCTGGGTGGTACTATCGCTAGACAAAATGAGAGATCATATATTTATGGTACTATTGCTAGTCTAGGTGGTACCATTGCTAATATAGGCAATACCATCATCGGGTCTTCTAGAAAACATACACTTCGTATGTTCTAACTCATAGGCGATTCCACTGTCTGGTTTGGTGGTGCCACTATTAGGATTGAGTTGACACTAAGAGGGGGTGAATTAGTGCAGTGGATAAAAACCACGTCGATTTGAAATGTTAGGAACGAGTCGGCACTAAGAGGGGGGTGAATTAGTGCAGCGGTAAAAACGTCAACTTCGTAAAATCTTTCGTTCAATAAAATCGATTTCGAAAAGATGATAACTTAAAATACATTCATAAGCATGTAATGAGGAAGTGGAGCAGTGAGAGTAAAGAAGGGCTTTTTGCAGTAAATGTAAATTGCAAGAAGTAAATGCAAACCGACTTATAGTGGTTCGATCATCGTGACCTACATCCACTCCACCGATTCCTCTTCCGTCGAGGCCACCGGCATCCACTAACGGTCTTCCTTCAATAGGTGAAGACCAATCACCTCTTTACAACTCTATTCTCCTTTTGACAGACTTAGGAGAGAACCTTTACAAGTTTCACACTCCTCTTAGAATGAACTCTAAACTTTAAGAGGTGGAGGGGAATACTCAACACTTTTCTAGCTTTTTTAACTCTTTTTTGTCAAAGATTCTTTCCCCCTTCCTACCCAATTCTTGCTATCATAAGTAGGAAAGAGTGGGGTAATTATAGGCCCCAAATGGATTCAAATTTGGAGGCCAAAATTTAAATCCATAAGATTTTAAGGTACGGGCGGTACCACCGCATGCAGCCTGATATTGGGCGGTACCACAGCCCAGTTTGGTAGTATTATCACCTAGGAGACTATGTTTGGGCAGTACTACCGCCTGACAGCCTCGGAGACTGAGTTTTTCGAGTTTTCCAACTTACAAGCGGTTCTACCGCCAAATTTTGGCGGTGCCACCGCCTGGCCCAACATTTGGGTCATTGAATGGGCCTCCCAATGAGCCCAAATCACTCCCAATTGGCCACTAATTGAGTTGGCATTGTTTTACCCCAATACCGACTCAATTAGACCTAAACTAACTCAAACTAAGCAAATTATTACGAGCACTAATCATGTGTTGTCCGGCATGTCATTGGTTCTTCCGGCGCTTCATCCGATCCTTTGGCGCATCGTCCTCTTTTGCGACCTTTGCCCAATCGGCATATTGACCTCCGCAACTTCGATCTCCTTAGCGCAATCTCCGCTCTTCGAGGCTCGATGCCCAAATTCACGTCCCGAAGCCTTCTGCCAACACGTCGACCGTTCCTCCGACCTGACATCCAATCTTCTAACATATTTACTCTGGCCCAACATGATTCTTCCTACTTTAATCAATTTGCCTCTCTTGATCGACGTTAGCCCTGCGTCACTCAAACACACATTAGATCGAAAACAATCAATTGATTTCATCATCAAAATCCAAGATTCACCAATCTCCCCCTTTTTGATGATGACAACTAATTGATGACACAGTTTAAACTAAACTCTCAGAGTTTAAATAAACTCCCCATATCAATATGCCATATTTGAGAGAACTCTTGAATTCAAGTTAAAACAAATTTAATCATTAATATTTGCAACACGTCATCATAAAATCATGCATAATCAAATCATTCAATGCATCATTTCATACATGATTGATCATTCCAAAACATAATGTATATTTCCAAAATCATCATTACATGTATAATCATGATATATAATTTCAAATTATCATTTTAGGCATAATAAACATGATTATCATCATACTTTCTCCCCCTTTGTCATCAACAAAAAGTAGAAGTGCAACTATGAAGTTTTAGAGATATGTAATTTCAAATCATTACATTATAAACATAATCTCAAGTTTTATCATCATGCAAGCTAGTAATTTTCTTTCTTCTCTTTTTGAGAAGTGCAATTTTTGCTTCCTTGGCAAAGCGCATGGTAGCAAAATTTTTCATCGTTTTACAACATGCAAGTTATCAATAATTTTGAGT
Source organism: Musa itinerans (assembly GCA_001649415.1). Classification (NCBI taxonomy): domain Eukaryota; kingdom Viridiplantae; phylum Streptophyta; class Magnoliopsida; order Zingiberales; family Musaceae; genus Musa; species Musa itinerans. The sequence continues at coordinate 159,320 of LVTN01000663.1, read as the reverse complement.
TTTGTAAGTTTGTAAAATTTGCTAGATGTGCAAGTTAGTATGTTTTGCTTTCTGAGATAGGCAAGATAGCACTTTTGTTTCTCTTGAGATTGCAAGCTAGCAATTCTTAGTGATGTTCAAGATAGCAAGTTCTTTCTTCACTTTTGAGAAGTGCAAGCTAGCAATTTTGCTTCCTTGTAAGTTTTTATCCTTGCAATTTATAAGCTAGCAAATTTAGCAAGTGTTAAATCATATTAGAACATGCAAGCTAGCAAAATTTTCACATATGAAAGTTGGCAAAATTTTTGCATCTTTTGAGATGAGCAAGCTTTTTTGCTTCTCTTATGATGTACAAACTAGCAACTTTTCTCCCCATTTATCATTGTCAAAAATAAGGGAAGAATATAATTTTATAATTCTTTTCCCTTTATATCAATTTTTAAATCATGACAAAGATAAAGTATCATTTTTAATTCAATATGTTTGTGTTTCATTATAGTTTCAAATTAAAACATGCACAATTTCAAAACCTTACATATCATCCTTGCACGATACCAACAATCAATCATCACTATTGACATATCATACATGATACTCAAGCATTCATGATACATCACTTTAGCAACAAATCATAGTATTTCAAATCATGATGGTATCTAGATGTTAAATTATATTACATCCTATCATGCATGATCATGACTTCTCATGAGTATTTCATGCATAATTTCATTTCATCACATTCATTTCATCTCGTGAAGAATATCAAAAAGAAATAATTGGGTGATGATATATACGAATACAAGGAGTTATAAAAAAATAAATCATATCATGAGAGATAAGATCATGTAAATTCCAAAAGACATGATTCATATAGTAAATCTCCTCTTTAAATAAAATACCAAGAAAAATTGTAGGGGTAAAAAGAAGAGATCTTGATTAAGAAAAAATCTTAAGTAATTCCAAGAAATCAATATCATGATTTGAATAAAACTCATTCAAATTAAAATTATCAAATCATCAAAATCAGTTTCAAGAGATTCAAAATGACATAAGTTGATTTATCAATCTCTTGAGATGCTAGCAATTTTCTTTCTCTCTTTTTTATTGTAAACAAGAAGGAATAATTTTTAATGGTGTAATTCATTTTTTTTTCTTCCATCAATGCTCTAAGCATCACATAAATACAAGGGTAATCATATGAAAATCATGATATAAAAGATGAAAGATCAATTTGTAAATGATTCACATTGACCAATCTCCTTTTTAGTAAATAATAAATCTTAGGAGATTAAATAATCAATGATCTTCAATAGTAATCTTATATTTTAAATTTTGAGAAATCAAGAGAAAAAAAACCATGATTCATTTTCAACTCATTCAATTCATCAAATCGACAAAGTCAATTTAATAGTTCAAAAATAGAATCATTAATCTCTTTTAAAAAAATCGATAAGACAGATAAGAAGAAATTTTTCAAGAAAAATATTTTTCTCTTTTTAATTGTTTCAATTTAATTGATTGATTTCATACATGCATGCCTTTGTCCTCTTTGTCAAATCAAAACATATATCATCGTTTAAAACGAAAGTGTAAGATTTATCACAAAAATCCTCAAGATCAATCAATCACAAAAATCATCATGTATAACTTTAAAATCTCATGCATAAAATCGTCAATCATGGCATCAAAACATTTAATATTTTTATTATATCATTATACATCATTAAATATATAATCGTCAAGCATGACACTTACACTATTTCATATAAGCATGTCACTTTTTCATTTATGCCAAATCAAAACATGCATCATTTTTAAAATAAAAAAAGTAACTTTCATTATGGTAAAAATCGATAATCCATAAATCACAAGAATCATCATACATAATTTCGAAAGATAAACTCATTAAGCATGATTTCAAATCATCATTATATTATTTCATCATTGAAGCATCTATCATGATTTAAGTCTAACATTTTGTTCCTTTATTATAACACATACAATTTTCATGATTATTTTCAAAATTACTAGAAAAAAAAGCATGATCTTCAATTTTTTTTGCATTTTCATTACATTATTAAATATATAATTTTCAAAAAAAATAATTTTTCTAAACTAAATTAAAAATAACTCATGAAAAGCATTATGTAATTTCAAAGTAAACTAAGGGCATTTTGATTATCTCATCGTCAAAAGTCGTTAAGGCGTAGTTTACCACCTCGCCTTTGTTGATTTTCTCCTCGTCTTCGGAGGAGCTCGATTCATCCCAAAGTGCTTCCCTCTTCTTGCGTTCATAGCAAGTAGTTGCGTTGTTTTTGTTCATTAATTTTTGTTTCATGAACTTTTTAAATTTTATAGTGATGAGTTTATGTTCACCATCACTTGAGCTTATGCTTGAGTGGTCTTCGATTGTTCTAAGTCTGAAATCCTTCTTATTCTTTAGAAGGTGGTTCTCATGTCCGTTTTGTTCATCATGTTCATCATGTGCATTGTGCACCATTTCATATGTCATCAATGAACCGATAAGTTCTTCAAGTAGAAAAATATTTAAATCCTTTGTTTCTTGTATTGCCATTACTTTCGATTCTCAATTTTTAGAAAGAGATCTTAAGATTTTATTAACGAGTTCAAAATTAAAAAAGCATTTGTCAAAATCATGCATTAAAAGATTTATCTTAGAATCTTTTACTTTATTAGTGCCTTCATGTATGATTTTGAGAATGTGTCATATATCGAAAGTCGTTTCGCATATTGAAATTCGATTGAATTCATTTTTGTCTAAGGCACAAAATAGAACATTCATAACTCTAGCATTTAACGAAAAAGTCTTCTCTAAATCATTCCAATGGTTTATTAGAAGAGAAGACCTTCAGAAACCGTTTTCAATAATATTCCATAAATTTAAATTCAAGAAAAGCAAGAAAACTCTCATTCGAGTTTTCCAATTTGTGTAGTCCGTCCCATTAAACATAGTAGGATGAATGAGAGAGTGACCTTCTTGAAAGTCGAAAAGAGCCATTTCTCTTTGGGTGTTAAACCAAATAAGAAATAAATGTAGCTCTGATACCAATTGTTAGGATCAAGAGTGGCACTAAGAAGGGGGGGGTGAATTAGTGCAGCGGTAAAAACATCAACTTCGTAAAATCTTTCGTTCAATAAAATCAATTTCGGAAAGATAATAACTTGAAATATGTTCGTAAGCATGTAATGAGGAAGTGGAGTAGTGAGAGTAAAGAAGGACAGTTTGCAGTAAATGTAAATTGCAAGAAGTAAATGTAAACCGAGTTATAGTGGTTCGGTCATCGTTACCTACATCTACTCCACCGATTCCTCTTCCGTCGAGGCCACCGACATCCACTAATGGTCTTCCTTCAATAGGTAAAGACCAACCACCTCTTTACAACTCTATTCTCCCTTTGACAGGTTCACGAGAGAACCTTTACAAGTTTCACACCTCTCTTAGAATGAACTCTAAACTCTAATAAGTGGAGGGGAATACTTGACACTTTTCTAGCTTTTTCAAACTCTTTGTTGTTAAAGATTCTTTCCCCCTTTCTACCCAATTCTTGCTATCCTAAGTAGAAAAGAGTGGGGTATTTATAGGTCCCAAATAGATTTAAATTTGGAGACCAAAATTCAAATCCCCATGATTTCAGGGTACGGGCGGTACCACCACCTGCACTAGGCGGTACCACCGTCTGCACTGGGCGGTACCACCACCTGTAGCCTGACACTGGGTGGTACCACCGCCCAGTCTGGCGGTACTATTGCTTGGGAGACTGTGTATGGGCGGTACCATAGCTCAGACTAACGGTACCACTGCTTGACAGCCTTGGAGACCGAGTTTTTTGAGTTTTCCAACTCACAGGCAGTTCTACCACCAATTCTGGTGGTGCCACCGCGGCCCAACGTTTGGGTCATTGAATGGGCCTCCCAATGAGCCCAAATCACTCCCAATTTAGGCCCAATTGGTCCCTAATTGAGTTGGCATTGTTTTACCCCAATACCGACTCAATTAGACCTAAACTAACTCGATCTAGGTAAATTATTACAAGCACTAATCATGTGTTATCCGGCATGTCATTGGTTCTTCCGACACTTCGTCTGATCCTTCAGCGCATCATCCTCTTTAGCGGCCTTTGCTCAATCGGCATGTTGACGTCAGCAACTCCGATCTCCTTAACGCAATATCCACTCTTCGAGGCCTGATGCCTAAATTCACGTCCCGAAGCCTTCTACCGACACATCGACCATTCCTCCAGCCCGACGTCCAATCTTCTGACATATTTACTCCGACCCAACATGATTCTTCTTACTTTAATTAATTTGCCTCTTCTAATCGACGTTAGCCCTATGTCACTCAAACACATATTAGATTGAAAACACATCAATTGATTTCATCATCAAAATCTGAGATTCAACATCTCGGACATGTCCGGTATGTCCAACATTAGTGTAGAAAATTGTTTCACGTAGTCTCGAATGGAAGTACTTTGGCAATGTTGTCTTAGTTTCCTCCTTGCGATGAACTCTGTGTTCTCAGGTAGAAACTGAGTTCTTAACTCTCGCTTTAAGTCCTCCCATGTGTCCACCCGACGTCGACCATGTTGGATCTCCTCCCAATGGGTTCGCCACCAAAGTTTTGCATCCCCATTCAAATACATGGTTGCTATCGAAACTTTAGTTTCTTCATAATCAGGCCTCATAGCCTGAAAATATTGTTCCATGTCGAACAGAAAATTCTCAAACTCTTTAGCATCTCGGGTACCTCCATAACAATACGACTTGGGTGCCCTCAAGTTTTGTGGTGGCTCAATGCAGGTGTTGCTTCCTCCTGCATTCAGTGCCTTTGTGAGCATAGTCACAATATAAGTGAGTTCTGCCACGACTTCCTGCAAATGTTGCATTGAGTCTTTGGTGTCGTTTGACAGTCAATCGATTAGGGCCTCAACCTTGTCGATCTGGGATTCAGTTTCTTCTTGCGAGCTCTCTACCCCAAGAAGTCTTCGTTGGCCATGGTAGATTTCCTCCAAGCTCGCTTCAAGAACATCTAAGCGGGTTTCCGCCGTTGTGAGTCTCTCCTTATAGCTCTTTTTCTCGATTGGCGCTCCAGATTGCGCCTCCTCCGCTTGCGGAGAGTAGCCAACTTCTCACTCATCATGTTTACTACCATGCTCCTCTTGAGCGGCTCCAATAGCATGAGAGCAAGTATGCACTTGCAACCCACCGGCGGTTGCTTGAGGCAAGGGTTTGGCTTGTCCCGTCTTACTTAATTCGCTATGATGCTTTGCCATGGCGAGATTGCGAAGTTTCTTCGCTGCTTGCTCGAATTTCTTGCCCGCTCTGATACCATAATGTCGTGGGCTTAGCTGGAATTGCCTAAGTCATGAGGTACCCTTGCGGCCAAGACGCGAACTTAGCTTGAGTTGCCTAAGTCGTGAAGCACCCTTACGCCAACTTCTCGGACTTAGCTGGGATTGCCTAAGTCATGAGGCGCCCTTGTGACATACGCATCCGCAAAGGGTCAGCCTAGTCGTAACCTCATACAGGTCTCGATGGGCTTGTAAAATAGAAAGTTGATTAGATTGAAAACGAGCGACAGACAAGTCCTGACGTCTCGCAAAGAGGGAAGTTTTACAAGTAATTTAGCAAGCACCTTGTGTGCAAAGGAGAAAAGCGAGGAAGAAGGAAAACAAGGACTTTAGAAGGTAGAACGAACAGTTGCAAGTCCACAAACAACTGCTTATCAGGTGCCGGACGCGAAGGCAAGTTCTCGTCAAGTTAACGTGCGAACTTGTGAAGAGTTTTTTAACGCCCGATAATATACTGAAGTCTCATCCAGCCCTGTGCCACCTAGGGAATTCCAAGGTGCTAAGATAGCTGACATTTTAGGCACTGTAGTGGGTTGCAGAAAACAGCCCGTAGCATGCAAAAACAGAGCCATTTTGGGACTTTTTGGCCCGGCGTAGTAAGCAGTTGCACTGTAGCACTACAACCTGTTCGAATAAATATTTTTACAAGCAAAGTACACAAAACCAAGGTAAAACAGGCTGCCATGTCTTTGTACAAGTATGCAAAAGCAATAAACGATTCATTGAACGAAGTTGTTGCGAGTGCGCAACGACCGTTCGTGACAAGGTGGTGGCATCCCCTAGGGTGGGCGATGGAACCGCTTGAGGCTTAACCTCCCAAGAGGTCTAGGTGGTGGTATCATCCAGATTGGGCAGTGGTACCATCGACAATTAATGCTGCCAGGCGATAGTACCACCTAGTATTGGTGATAGTACCATCAGTACCCAAAAACTCGAGATGAGACTATTTTGGCTCCAAATTTGAATCCATTTGGAGCCTGTAAAAACACCAATCATCCCTACTCAGTAAACATAAGAACTGAGAATAAAAACAAAGAAAAACTTTGTTGTAATCTTGTGAGAGTTCTCATCCTCTAGTCTAAGTGTTGATTTCTATTTAAGAGAGGAGTGAGTAGAGTTATAAAGATTCTCTCCTGAGCCTGTCAGAAGGAGAATAGAGTTGTAAGGGGAGTTGGTCCTCGCCCATTGAAAGACCGTTAGTAAATGCTAGTAGCCTCAACTGAAGAGAAATCGGGAGTGGATGTAGGTCACGACGACCGAACCACTATAAACTCGGTGTACAATTTATATTCTGCTTTTCAGTATCATTGCTATTATTTTCTAAGTTAATTACTTAGTTCATTTACTCTTAGTCAAGCACTCTTTTCTGATATCGATTTTCATCGAACGTAATTTTTTAAAATTGATATTTTTATTGTAAGCACTAATTCACCTCCCCTCTTAGTGCTGACTTAGTCCTAATAGTTGGTATCAGAGCCAATTTCTCTCTATTTGGTTTAACACCTAAGAGAAATGACTGTTTTCATCTTTCAAGATGGTCACTCTATTATTCGTCCTCTTATATTCAATGGAACGGACTACATTTATTGAAAAATTTGAATAATAGTTTTTTTGCTTTCTTTGAACTTTGATTTATAGAATATCATAGAAAATAGTTTTCAAAAGTCTTCTAATCCAATGAACGAATAGAATGATTTGGAGAAGAAAACTTTTTCTTTAAATGTGAAAGCTATGAATGCTTTATTTTATGCCTTAGACAAAATTAAATTTAATCATGTTTTTATTTACAAAACTACGCACGATATTTGGCACACTCTTAAAGTCATACACGAAGACATAAGTAATGTTAAAAATTCTAAAGTTAATCTTTTGATGCATGATTTTAAATTTTTTTTGTATGAAACCAAGCGAAACTTTTAAAGACATGTACACCTATTTTACAAATGTTGTTAATAGTTTAAAAGCACTTAGTAATTTTTTTTAAAATTTTAAACTTGTCATTAAAATACTAAGATCCCTTCTAGAAAGTTGGGATCCGAAAGTGACGGTAATACAAGAGGCAAAAGATTTAAATAATTTTCTACTTGAAGAACTTATCAGGTCTTTGATGACCTATAAAATGACTTATGTGACACGTAACGAATTTGAGAACAATCTTATAAAGAACAGGAAGGATTTTGCACTTAGAATAAAAAAAGATCACTCATGCGAAAGCTCAAGTGATGATGACCTTAAACTCCTAACAACAAAAGTTAAAAAGTTCATAAAACAAGAATAAAAAATAAAAAATAAACTTAAAAAAAAGATGTTGCCGACTAAGATAATTCTGACATAGGGTTTTGTTACCCTACTAGAGGCATTAGTAAATATGTTTACTTCCACATTGGTTGTGATCAATCCTTTAGGGTCCATCTCAAAATGATAAAATTATATAGGAACCCACCTTACTAATAATTCCTCTTAAACACTCATATTTAGATTGATAAAAATATTTTGTTAAAAATAACTTAAAATATAAAAATTTTCATTAAAGAAATCTAATCACAGGCATTTGATGCTCTTTCTCTCGTGAGGGGAGACCACACCCTTATTTATATTATAGACACATGACACTTAAACATATCAGGACTCATAATCTTATCTAGAGTATATATCTTAGATTAATTAAACTCTTATCTAAAGAGTCTCAAATTATTTAAATTATTAATATTATCTTAACACTCTCCCATAATGTTAATGTCTCTTATTACAAATTTATCCCTTTAGAATAAAAAAAAATCTCTAATAGTAAAGATTTTTCTCTTTCATGAACTTCTTATGCTTCTGAATTCTTAGAGTGATAATTATAAATTTGTTAAAAAAATTTCTTCGTTTGAAACTATTGCTTGAACGTCGACTTGATCTATCAACACATCTTTTTTAAAAATATAAAATTTTCATCCTTGACCTCTCTAAATCAATTTTGTGTCTTGCTTCTTTTTCAAAATGTATATGTTCAATTTAAGCAAACTTATATTTTCTTAAAACTTTCAACCAAAGATCATACATTTCTTATTGTAGCTTCTTATGAAGAACTGCTGCTCTCAATACTCATAAAAATTTCTTCAAAAATATTAAGATTTCAAATTGAAGTTGAATATCATATATTATTTATATTCAAATTTGATTCAGTGTTAGTATTAAATTTTAATTAAATAGTAATTCTAAGAGGATTCAATGCTAATTAAAAACTACATCCAATGTTGTAATATCATGATCTTCATCAGTATAAGTAAGACCAATAAAAAAAACTTCTGATCAAATTGTGAAAAGATCGAAAACCTTTTTTTTTTAATCTAGTCATATGATGATTTATGTCTTTACAAACATTAAATAGTTTATATTTATCATCATATTTTAACATGATCATAAAATCTTATTTGTTTGGTGCATCATTAATAAATTGAAATATAAAAAGTAATTTTCAGATTTATCATCTTCCCTTACAAAATTAGCTTATTGATGTTTTTTAAATAGTAAAATCCTTCAATATAACAATACTCTTTAAAATAATAATTCTAAATATTTCTATTATAATAAGCTTGTTTTATTGTTACATTCAATGTTTCTTTTAAGTCGAATCATCATATTCATAGGTCTAATTTACCTCTTGCACCACAGCCATAACATTATCTTTGGTCGTTAAAATTATGGTGGCTTTATTTTTTCTGTATTACTACTTTCTTTTCCTACCTCCTTATAAATATTTAACTTACCTGAGAAGATATGCTCAATATTAGTATTTTGAGATCTATTCAATCTATCCCTATCTGGTTATTTCATAACCAAGCAATTTACTAACATGTAAGTTAGATATTTTGATTCTTTAATAACATTAACTATATGATCATATTTATTTAAGAGATTTCTTCAAAATTTTCTTAATAATTTTTTGATTAGAAATTAGTTTCTCATATCTTCTCATATGATTCCTCACATCTTACTCCCCCTATTAAAATCTAAAAGTATTTGAGATATTTATAAAAGAAACAAACTGAAGAGTTTTCTTTCTTCACGATGACTCCTTGGATTCCTTATCTTTTAAGAACATTAGCTTCTAGAATTCTAAATTATTTATCAATTCTAGTAATATCTATCTCCCTTAATGAATATTTTATTTATTTATTTTATATAAGATAAAAATAAAAGTTAGGGATATTCAAATCAGTTCAAACCGAGCTATAAAGGGTTCAACTAAACCGAATCATTTTTTTGGTTTGGTTTGATTAAAATGAGGCAATTCAAATTGAAACTAATTGGTAGTTAACTAATATTCAAATCTAATTAATCTGATTTGGTTAATTAGTTTATAATTTTAAGTAATTTTAAAAATATTTTTAAATAAATCGACTTAATTCAATTGAATCGAATCGAAATCTTAATCTAATTGATGACCTAATAAAATTTATGAAATTAAGTTCCTGCAAAATCAGACTTTTGGATTAGTTTATTAATGAACTCAATCGGATTGATATGTTTTAAATTAAAATCCGATCAGTCCGAACTGATTAACTGAACCAAAAAAAAAAAAAATCCTAAACTAGAATCACTTATAGTCTTCATGATCAAACCATCGATGAACCGGTTTAGGTCAAACAGATTTTAGTTTCTACTCAAATTAATTTTTTAATTCTATTTAAATATCCCTAACTTTTGTTTTATGTTTTTATCACTCTTTGAGTCTCTAATCACCATATCCTTTAGACTCTAATACATACTATTTGTTAAAAATTAAAATAAAAAATGAAGCACAAGTGAAAGAGTCAGAATAATTTAAGACAAAAAATTTCATTAAAATTACAACCCTCAACTAGTACGCTGCAACTTATTTTCTGCTCTCTCTCTCTCTCTCTCTCTCTCTCTCAATCACGTTGTTCATCCACAAGGAGACCACCACATCCTTTTTAACAGTCTATACTCATCACACTTAAACATATAAAGTTTTAAATTATTTAAATAACTAATATTATCTTAAACGACTCCATAAGCTAAATATGAATTCACCAAGTAAATCATCTTAAATCAATGAGATATAAATTCTTGAAATCCAATATCAACAACATATTATTATGTTAATCATCTTCTCGAGAACAAACTCAAAATATAAATTCTTTGTTTTTATCTTTAGAATAAACCAAGTAATTACTTTCTCAGTGTTGAGAGAACCCAGAATCTCATGATTGATATAAAGCAGCAGCTTTTTATCCTTGGATTCCTATTCTTTACATCCTGTGTGATGTGCATTTCCCTTCCTGCACAGGATTGCATCATAGGCATCATTTTGCTGTCAGCCTTTTGCAGTTTTGACTGTTGACCAACACCAGATCAGAAGAACTTAAGGTTAAAGAGTTTGAATATTGATTTATGATGATGTATAGAAGAACTATTTTAAAACTAATTTGATATTTAGATCTAAATGTACCGTTTGAAAGTATAGGGATCGAGATGTTAAAAATAGTTAATTACATAGGATAATATAAATAATCTTATAAAATTACTTATAAATAGAAAAACATACAAAATTCAATATATAGCATATATGCACTAAATGTTAACATCCTCCATTTGTGTACATGTCATTGATATATATATATATATATATATATATAAAGACACTTACCATTACATACACAGGTGTGAGGACAGAAAGAGCACTTGCCATCCTTCCATTAGTTGGAATACAAAAAGGCAAAATTCCACTCCCACCATAAAACAAAAGGCAACGAAGTCTCTCCTGCCGGACAAGCTTAGGGAGCAAGATGTTCCTCAACAAGCTCCATATTTCCAGCCTCCTCCTCGTCTTGACCATCCTCTGCCCTCGTACCACCGGGCAATTAGCCAAAGCTGCCTCCTTTATCTACGCCGGTTGCTCCCCATCCAAGTATGATCCCAACTCCCCCTTCCAGAACAACCTCACCCCCGTCCTCACGTCCATCGTGTCCGGCGCCTCGCAGGCCTCCTACAGCAGCTACAAGTCCGGTGACGACTCCAGCGGCGCGGCTACCTACGGCCTCTACCAGTGCCGGAACGACCTGAACGCCGGCGACTGCTCCGCCTGCGTTCAGAGCGCGGTCGGCCAGCTCAACCTGGTCTGCGCCGCCTCCTTCGCGGCCTCGCTGCAGCTGGACGGCTGTTTCGTGCGGTACAGCAACGAGGACTTCCTGGGGAAGCCGGACACGACCATGGTGTACCGCAAATGCAGCACGAGCACGAGCAACGACGGGGAGTTCTTTCGGCGGCGGGACGACGTGCTGGCCGACCTCCAGACCGGGGTGAGCTTCCGGGTGAGCAGCTCCGGCACCGTGCAAGGGTACGTGCAGTGCCTGGGCGATCTGAGCGCCGCCGACTGCTCGGCGTGCCTGGCGCAGGCGGTGGGGCAGCTGAAGAACGCGTGCGGGTCGGCACTCGCGGCGGACGTCTACTTGGCTCAGTGCTTCTCCAGATACTGGGCTTCCGGCCATTACTTGCCGTCCTCTGCAGGTCTGCAGCTGATCCTTCTTCTATTTACATGCTGCTGTGCTCTGTTTCGTCTGTTCTACTTCTTTTTTAACTCTCTATGCTTTCTGGGTGGATAGATAACTCGGAGGATGACATTGGAAGGACTGTGGCAATTATTGTGGGCATACTGGCAGGACTGGCTCTCATCGTAGTCTTTCTATCTTTTCTCAGGAAAACATGCAAGTTCTCTCTCTTACCTCCGTTCCCCTGCTACTTTGCACCTTTTGATCCTTGAGTTCTCGCGCTAAAGGAATATGTTCTTCCTACACGCAGGTTAGCCACCATCCGGTTCTCGCAAGTGGCAGCGTGCCAATATTCTCGATGCCGAGTCCTTTTTTAGCACTCATCTCGGGCACGCAAGAAAACAGAGAGGGAGGGGGAGAGAGAGAGAGAGAGAGAGAACTTCTGTTTCCAGTACCGCCAGGCTTGTTAGCTAACACAAACAAACATGTCCCTGTTTTACTCATGACCTGTAAAACATTTTTATCTTTGCTACCAAAGCAATAGCGGAACAGGAATTCTTGATCGGTGTTGATGAGGATAATAATGGTGATAAGACTCAGGCTTACGTTAGCTACCTCATCCTACGTTAGCTACCTCAGAGGATGCCCCGTGCTTCGGTGGACCTGACAGCACCTGGTCAAATAGTCCGGAACGCCAACCGAGGCATATTAACGATCGGTTCAGACCTGACCTCTCACGCCACGCCAACACTGCAGTCAGACGTTTCCAGGAATACGATCCTGCTCTCTGCAAAACAGGCACATCAGACATAGTGAGTCACCCTATAAAAGCCCCGCTCCTAAAGAGAAAAGGGAGATCCAACACACACAAAAGAGACCTCTTCACTCCCTCTGACTGGATGGTGGGAGGGAGAGGGGACACACCCTTTAACTCCACTTACTAACTTGATCGTCGGAGGGGTCGGGCCGAGTTACCGACCCGACCTATGTGCAGGTGGAAGGACGCAGCCCCTTTCCCACTAGGACGAGGAGAGGAACCCCTCCCCGCGAGGCGCGCCGACGCGATCCGACGCATTCGATCGGCCACACCAGCAAACCCCGAGGGACCCGGAGCAAGCCCCCCGACCATTCGGACCCGAACCAAGCCGTGTCGACCCCAAGGCCACGGCATAAAGTTGTTTACACCAACATTTTAGCGCTAGAAGGAGGGCCCGAATGTTGAGGGATCAGCCGTCCAACTCAATTGAGCCCACGGCCGAGGGTGCGCACCCGATCAATACATCGGAAGAGCATCCGCTGCGTGATGAACCCCGAGATGAACGCCTCGCCAGGACGTCAGAGTGTTACTGGCGACTGTTCAACGACCCGGGTTTCTCCCCGCCTGAAGGTGCCCCCGCCGGCCCATCGCTTGCGTCGTCCGAGGCCTTTCGGGACCTCGCTCATCAAGTCCGGACCCTGACGGATGTGGTACAAACCATCCTCCCACTAGTGGGAGGATGGTTTGTACCACATCCGTCAGGGTCCGGACTTGATGAGCGAGGTCCCGAAAGGCCTCGGACGACGCAAGCGATGGGCCGGCGGGGGCACCTTCAGGCGGGGAGAAACCCGGGTCGTTGAACAGTCGCCAGTAACACTCTGACGTCCTGGCGAGGCGTTCATCTCGGGGTTCATCACGCAGCGGATGCTCTTCCGATGTATTGATCGGGTGCGCACCCTCGGCCGTGGGCTCAATTGAGTTGGACGGCTGATCCCTCAACATTCGGGCCCTCCTTCTAGCGCTAAAATGTTGGTGTAAACAACTTTATGCCGTGGCCTTGGGGTCGACACGGCTTGGTTCGGGTCCGAATGGTCGGGGGGCTTGCTCCGGGTCCCTCGGGGTTTGCTGGTGTGGCCGATCGAATGCGTCGGATCGCGTCGGCGCGCCTCGCGGGGAGGGGTTCCTCTCCTCGTCCTAGTGGGAAATGCGACCTTCAAGATTCTTTTGGTCTCTCGTGGAGCGACCCCCCACTGCAGTACCCGAGATGCTCCAGCGGGCAAACCAGTTCATCGCTGCCGAGGCCTGGATGACCGGGAGGTGTGAGGAACACAAGAGGGTCAGGCCAGAGCCCACCCGACAGCAACCCTCTACCACGCCAAGGCGCAGGATAGACCGTCCTGACCCAACGGCATCGAGGCTCCCACTTCCCGCCGTGGGCGCTTCCCGAACAGAAATATTCCTCCAGATAAGGGAGAAGGGGCTACTCAAAGACCCCCATCCGATGCGGAGCCCGCGGGAACTCACGGACCGGTCGAAGTACTGCCACTTCCACCGGTAGAATGGTCATGACACCGAGCAATGTCGCGAGTTGAAGAGACAGATCGAGGAGCTCATTCGCAGAGGGCACCTCGGTCAGTACCTTCAGTAGGACAAGGAGCTGTCGCCGTGCCCGAAGGGACCTATCGAGCGACACATCGATGTGATAACGGGTGGCCCTGCATCCGGAGGGAACTCCATGTCCGGAAGGAAAGTGTATGCCCGGGCCGCCCCAGCCGAGGCCACCGAGCGTGGGCCCGAGCCCGAAGTTACGTTCCCGGCCGAACCCCCCGAGCGACTCGAGCATGACGACGCGCTTGTTATATCGGCCAGAATAGCCAACGCGCAAGTAAGAAGGATCATGATCGATACTAGGAGCTCGGCCGACGTGCTCTACTTCGATGCTTTCTAGAAGCTCGGCTTGTCTAGGGAGAGCATGGAGTCGATGCGCTCGGTGCTCACCGGGTTCACCGGTGACTCAATCTCACCACTGGGGGCAGTCACCTTGCCTCTAACCTTGGGAATCCCGCCAAGATCGAAGACGGTGATGTCCACCTTCTTGGTGGTCGACCTCCCCACGGCGTACAACGCCATCCTCGGTCGCCCCACCCTCAACAAAATCAGAGCCGTCGTGTCTACCTACCATCAAACCGTGAAGTTCCCGACCCACGCAGGGGTCGGGGAAGCCCGGGGAAGCCCCTGCGATTCCCGACGGTGCTACCTAACGGCAGTCACGCTCCACAAGAGGGTGAAGACCGAGCAACCCCTCAGCGACCCCAGGGATATGAAGAGACTGACCCCTCATCCTGAGCCGACGGTGCCCACTTGCGACGTACCCCTAATACAGGACCGTCCCGACCGGACGGTCAAAATCGGGTCAGAACTGCCCGAGCAGGAATGGCAATAGCTCGTCGGCTTTCTACAGGAGAACGTCGACGTCTTCGCTTGGTCGCCCTCCGACATGACCAGCGTCGACCGGAAGATCGCACAACATCACCTCAACATCTCGCCCGACGCACGCCCGGTGAGGCAAAAGCCTCGAAGGCAAGCCCCCGATCGACAATTAGCTGTCCGCGAGGAGGTGTAACGCCTTCTATCAGCAGGCTTCATAGAAGAAGTCAAATACCCCCGGTGGCTATCCAATGTAGTCCTCGTAAAGAAACCCAATGGAAGCTGGAGGATGTGTGTTGACTACACCAGTCTCAATAACGCCTGCCCGAAGGATTGCTACCCCCTCCCGAAGATTGACCAGCTAGTCGACGCCACGGCCGGTCACGCTCGCCTCTCATTCATGGACGCCTTTTCTGGCTATAACCAAAT
>LVTN01000663.1:95979-124826 GCA_001649415.1 Musa itinerans | reverse complement strand
TCCAAGTGGAATAATTTGATGAGTTCAATTTAATCATACCATTTGACTGCTCCATTTCAATCACACAAAAAAAACTAGCAACAAATAACCTATAGCTCTGATACCACTTGTTGGGAAAAATCTGTTAAAGCGGAATAATTCTTTTCCCTCTTTGTGTATCAAAATAGGTTCCTCATCAAAATGCCAACTTGATATCAAAATGCTAATATCAACCAGAATAGCATAAACAATAGAGCAATAAATCAATCACACAATGAGACCAAATTTTAATGTGAAAAACCCAAATGCGGGAAAAACCACGGGACCGTAGTCCACCTCAAACTTCCACTATCAATAGTAATGACAACAGGTTTACAGTAAATCTTCTCTAGAATAACCAAAGGATCACAATAACATCAAGAACATAGATCGCTCAAGAATAACAAATCATCATCTCATAGGATGGATCTCATCAACAGAGAATTCTAGGTCTCACAAAGCGGGTATAGCAGAAAAGTACCTTAGAGAGGGTAAACTGTAGATCAACACCATTAGGATTGTAGAGCTTGCTGCAAGAATTTTCTGTATAAAATTTGGGCCAAAACTGACAACGTCTGGCCACTGATCGTTAAGTAGAAAACTCAAGATCCTAATCTTTCTCTCTCCTTTTCTCTCTCTGTGTTCTTTTCTCTCTCTCTGCATGCCGCCGCTACTGCACACGTTCGCTGCGCACACACTCGCTACCCTCACGCTGCCCTATCTCTCTCTCTTTTTAATTTCTTTGATTTGGACTCAAAAAGCCCAATTGTCCAAGCCCACATATGGGCTAGGCCCAACATGCATTTAGGCGGAGCAAAGAGTGGTGGTGTAGCAACGTATTGAATTTCATGATTAGGGAGTAGGGTGATCCTTTGGTTGGTAATTCCATGGATCTTAGGTGATCTTGAGATGCTGGCATTATGTCAATCAAGGGGATTTTGATGGGTGCCAGAGCCGGTGGCAATTGAGGTGTCAATCGCGATTGAGATGGTGGTGCTGTTGGTTGGGTTAGCTGGGGTAGAAGTGGGGCGATAGCCTGCATTATACTTATGAGCGTTTATAGTTGATGGATAAAATTTAGAAATACCTAGGCGGGGATGAGTAGGTGGCTCGAATTCATCTCTTAAGGTGAGAGGCCTAGGTCATTAAACAAATACTAGTACCTTGTTGGTGTTTGTGCTAAAGTTGACACATGCAAATGCGAGGAGGGTGGTTATCCTTGTGAGTAAAAATACTATGGTTGAAAACTATTGTCTCCCTTAGTAAAAGTAACTCATTGGTAGGGGAATGTTCCTGCGACATCAAACCATCTTTTTAACGCTAAAATATTAAGAGAGATCATTGTTGATGTCCGAGTCAACCCGATATGGTTCAATCCCGAAGGCATAGGAGCATCTAACATGGCTTTAAGATGGTTCATGAGTTGCTCGAGGTGGGGGGTCAAGCTTTCGAGGGATCACCAACATTACAATCTATATAGGGAGAAATTTCTCGACTCTCGTATATTCAAGTTAGTTCGAGGTCCTTTTTGAGATACGAGTTTTTCTCGAAAAGAGAGTCATTTGGCATAAGGTCAGGATTAACTTTTATACTTGATTTACATATGAAACAATTTGTAATTGCCTCAACATTCATCTTTGATGTTTTATCCACTTTGAGTGACACAAAAGAAAGATAAATCCGAACCATCTCCTTTGTACTGTTATCCATAAAAGTGGAAAGATAAAAGAATGATACATTATATATTTTCTTTTTACGTTAATATTATGGGCGGTGATTAACTGTTAATATATTTTCTATGAAAAGGCCCACCTTATATCTATCTGCATGATCAATTGGTATGTTACCTAAAGTCCGATGTGCAAGTTATAAGACTCGACCCGACTCCGACACCTGCACCCAATTGGAACCCAACGCCTGTGATCTTCAAGGTCTTACAAAAAGTTAGCCGGAGTTCCTTACCGGGTGCCACGTCGTACATTTTCCATTGCATTTTCTGGTGCGGTGGGGCCAGTCGAGAACACTGGATTCGTGCGTTTGGACATGTGGCCGTAGAACCGACACGGATACACCATGTGGATGAGTCCCGGGAAATGATCTCACGCTCCCTTCATGGGCCCTATCTGACTCCGTAGCCTATACGCGCACCTGGGGCGTTTACCCCATCTCGCCCTCGACGAAGTTAGGGTTTCTGGCTCTCCCGGATAACTACGCCCTTTTTGTTTAGGGTTTCGCTCCGGCTGCCTCTACTGATCACGCCGCCTTGGGGTCGATTTGACTGTCTGTTTCTCTCTCTCCTCTGTTCAACCTTCCCTCCTCCTTTTTTTCGGCCGCTCACGATGATAGGGAGGAAGCTTTACAAGACGAAGCTCTGTATATTGTTCCAGAGGGGCCGGTGCCCTCGCCAGAACTGCAACTTCGCTCATGGCGAGGCGGAGCTCCGCCGTTTCGGTGGATCTTTTCATGGTAATCGCTAAAGTTTCCCATCTAAGGGTTTCTATTTTTTCCCTTCCTTTTTCTTCGGTGGTCGGTAGAATTACATGACGATTTGTGTGATTGTTCGGTAGTGCTATTCCTTTACAATTCGCTGCTTCTCTATGGTTGTTGGTTGACGTGACGCGAGTTGCGCTTTTTTAATGACCATACCTTAAAAGTTGAATATCATCGAGTTTAGATTCGTCGGGTAAATAACAAATTTTTTTAGCATTATGCTCATATCGACTAAAGCTATTATTTGAAGGATTGAGCCTTTTTCGGTAATTATCACTGAGAGAAGCCAATGGAATTTTACTGATATCTCAAAAGAGATCCAACTACCGTATGGAGTCAAATTATACTCTTTTCAATGAACCTTTATCGGGATGTGTTTGAGCATTTAAGTGATGTTCTGATGTATGGAAGCTAAAACCCTTGATACATCCTCCCTTTTCAGAAGAAAAGAAATTTTGGTTTTTCAGTTTTAGGAGTTTTAACCTGGTTTTCATGCTTTGCTCTAACTTGGAATAGTTAGATATGATGCATTTCTGCTGTTGTTGATGAATCTGTGGAGTATGGCACTAAATGGAGGAGTAGATGAAAAAAAATATGCATAGGGAATGTAGGAAACAACTACAGGAGATAATTTACTGTTGGCACCACATCTAGTCTGGTTCAAGATGATGGAATTTCTAATTTTATGAAGTCCTCAGCAAGCAGCTCATCGCTATATATATATTTTTTCATTTTTTTTTCAACTTGCTCTTTATCACTCAGTATTGAACTTTAATGTATAATGTCAATGCTACTATGTTCTGGGAACATGACGAAACTCAGTACAATTGCCTGCAGATGAAAACTATGTTCTTATTTTTCTGATCAAATATCTTCTCAGGTGAATTTTTTACAGAAACTTTATGCCATATTCTTGGTTGCCTTTTGATACTATAGTGGATCAAATGATCAACCTTCAAACAGCTTTCTTGTACCGTCTGCAGTTGGAGTATGGCACATCCTGGTTTTCTTAGCTTGAAGTCAGTGCCATGATAGTTTTGATTGTTCTGACTTTATAATTACTAGCTTTGCTGCATTTCAGTCTCTACATTGTTAGCAGGTTCAGCTAGTAGTTGATGACTCATTCAGTTTCTCTGGTGCATTCTACTTGGGTGTCCTGGATCCTTCTTAATGGCCTTTTGAAATAATTATAGAAGTCATATGTTGCAAGGCTATGTTGGGAGGATTCTCAGACAGATCAGCAAAGTTATACTGTTATTGTGTCTATGGCTCTACAATGGAGAAATTTCTCAGTTTCTGTTGCTCATGTTTTCTTTTCCTCCAGAAGGCATCTATTATAAATTCCCTATCATTTTCTTATTAAATATTCAAAGGATTCTCTTGGTGATCTAAGGTTCTTATATGGGTATTGCGATATCTATTAATTTTATGATCTACTTTGTTTACTTGGTGGCCCTTTGGAATTGTTGAGGAGCCAGTACTAATCATTATTGAATTTCCCATATTGCTCATGCTGATGGTAAGCTTGATGAGATTTATTGGTTCTCCAATCTCCACCAACCTTCAGCTTGGTATCAGAAGAGGAACCAACTTCCTTCTCGTGCATGAAATCAGTTTTCCTTACTTGTAGGTCGACGGGATCATAGAAGTGGAGACTTGAGAGATAAACTTGACAGAAGGCATTCTCCTCATAGGAGGCTTTCCCCTGATAGAGATGCAAGAGGTTATCATGCTTTTCGTTATCAAAAGCCAATCTCCCGTGACAGAGGTAAGCACTATTATGAATTTCATGTTTCCTTGTTTCTTCATCAATGCTCTTGCTGTTGTGGTGGCTGTGTTTCTTATTTGTACCCATATTTGATTTGCCTTTTTAATCTTTGCATGCTGGTATCTGGCTGCCTTTTGTCTTTCTTGTTATGATTTTAGAATTCTTTGTGCAGGCTATAGCCTTTCAAGGTCTCCTGTCAGGAGGAGGTAAGTCGTTTCTTAAATTGTTCAAACTCATAAGAAACTTGCTTTCAACTGATGAAATCATTTGGTTATGAGACAAACATGCATGTGGTACATTTACTGTGCACCTGATGTTGATAAATGAACTCTACTGGTAAATTTGGAACTTTTGTGAGGCCTCATAGCCCATACTTCAGACTCTTGTTTCCTAAATGTGCTATTAGATTAAAAAAGTCTCGATAAAAGAGTCATGTATGTTTTCCAGAAGCCTAGACCTAATGAGGCCATTTATTGCAGTCTTGGTGTATGATGTGGTTACACTTCTTATAATTGATTGCATTCACCCTAAGCAAACCATCCTTGTGGTTGGGAATTGGGATGCATATGTAGGATAACATATTAATGTAGGAAGTTGCTTATTTTACGCATAGTAAGGATGCTATAGAGAATGACACTAGTGTTATAGTTAATACAGAAAGATCCTATGGTAGAAAGTTTTGAGATGCTATTGAGGCTGCAACCCTGTTGTTGAATTATTTTCCAACTTTTATTAAATGTTTTTCTGTTTCTATTTCTTCTCCTCTTGTGGTGCTTCGATGGTTCTTTCTCTTTCATTCAAAAGGGTTTCGACGGCGTGACTATCTCTCATTTCTTATTCATGCTTTCTGATTGGAAGAGTTCCATTTTGTTCTTAATTCTTTATTTTCCTAGTTAACAAAAAGATGTGGCTTTGATAAAGTTATGATTGGTATCCATCGTTTTCTTTGCAGATTACATGTTAATATGCATTAGGGCTAACAAACTGTCCTGTAAAAATCCATGACTCTTTAACATTTACATTAACTTAATCAATTAGTAGATTAACCATGATTATATCTTATTCTTAGTGCTCAGCTTTTAGAAAGAAACAAAGTAGTTCAGTACCAAAAAGAGATTTCTATTTTTAAATTTCCTTGTGTAGATGTCAATCCTGGGTGCCCTCTGGGAAAGGATTTAGGAAAGAAGAAGGGAAGAGGAAGAAGGTTAATTGTCAATTGAACTTAATCAATTAGTATATTGACCATGAAATATCTGACTCAGTGCGTGGCCAGATTGGATCTTAGAAAGAAACACAGTAGCTCAGTACAGGAAAAAAAAGTGTGGATGTCAATCCTAGGCATTCTCTGGGAAAGGATTCAGAAGGAAAAGGGAGAGGGTTTATAGTCAATTGGATATATCTAGCTCTTTCCACTTTATGTACAAACATGAGAAAAGTTCAAGGATCTAGTTGGTGTATAATGTATAAAACTTTAAAGTAAGTCAAAATGGTATTTAATTTGCTCATACAAATTTTCCATTGCATGATCATGTATGAAAAATCTGCCACTAAGGAGTTACTTCTTTAGGTATTAAGTGTATTAGGGAACTAAAAAGTAGTAAGGTAATTCAAATCAAGATCATTAAGTCAGTTTTCTTTTCTTATTTTTTTGCAACTACATAGCAGTGTTTTCTCGGCTGAGAAACTTACTGTAACAGGTTAATTCCTTTGTCCCTTGAATTAATATCCATCTTCTTGCTATCTTTTCACTCGATTATGCCATGAGAGTGCAGTGGGACAGTTCTGTTGTACATAAGCCTTAAACTTTCCCTTTGAGCCTCAAGATATTCTTTAATCTTCTAAGCGTACTAAATTTTCGCATGTCCATGAAGAAAGCTTTCATGAGAAGTACCTAATATTGACTAACAATATTATAGAACTATCGATCAAGTTTCTTTTGCTAAACAAATATTCTTGTTAGTTGTATGCTGGACATACATGGGTATGGCTTATGGTGGTGCATTTACTAATATGCAGTGAGAGAAGGCATAGGAAGAAGCAGCACACTGATGGAGAAAGTGATGTTTCTGACAGCTTTAAAGGTTCTGATGGTCCTGAAGATAGGAAAAAAGAAGACAAGACTTCATCTTATGATGAGAAAGATGGCATTGAAGAGCAGGTTGGAGATATACCTTGTGGTTCAGTATATCTTCTCAAGTTTGACTAGCAAAAATTTTCGAACTGCTATTAATTTCTCTTTCATCTGGTGTTCTCTTTTTCTTATTGAATTTCATGCAGTTAAAGCAACTTCAATTGGATATTGAGATGCTTGATGATCACAAATCCCAACTTGTGGTAGGTTTTATTGCATTTTCTAAGTGATGCCGATTTTCTTTTGGTTTTTTCCATTGTCTTCAGAATATTTGGATATCAAGCAACATAATGTCTTTTCTGAGGAATTTTGGTGAGAGTCACCTTTTGCATCTTAATGATTACTTTCATCTGGTATCACTTGCCAGTTGCTACAGCTTCTTTCATCTTTGCACATAATAAGCAGTTATAATTAATGCTATGTTAAAATTTTGTAATATGTATACATACTCACCAATCTACCCACACACAAATCATGCCACTTGAATTTGCATTAGCACCTGAATCCCTATATGCACCTGCATTAGGTTACATGGATTTGGAAATATATCGTCAAGCTTCATGCTTGCTAGTTCCATCATTACTCATCAGTGGTTTTATGTTGTGACATAATTACTAATTCTCAAGAAAATAACTAATGAATAATTTTTCTTCATCTAAAATTCCATATGTGGATAGTAAAGAGATGATGAGTTAAGAGTGGTTCTTCTTTTCGGTTATATGGCAAGAGGGCCCCTTCTCCTTGGTCGAGAGAGACCCATCTTTGGTTGTCCCATCCTCCCGTCCATTTTTTATTTTCGTCTGTAATCAATCAAGATTCTATCACCTATTTTCGTTTTGTTCTCTCTTCCATCTACTGGGCACTACAAAAGAGGCTCATGTAAATTCTTTTGCTTCTCAACTAAGAAAGGACTTGCAAGTCTTTTTTTGCAGAAAACAACCACATATTATTTGAGGACGATTTAATTGCAGGTAGTGGTACACTTATGTAGACATATTGTAGTGTAATTGATTATCTTACAATGAAGACTGTATGTGAGCTTTTTCTCTGCACAAACTGATATGTTAAGACTCCGAAAGGATGACTTTATGTTAGCTTTTAGGTGCATAAATTGCACTAGCCTTGTTTTAAATTAATCTGATGGACATTTTAGGGTGTGGTTTCATGCATGTTGATTAGATTTTGATATATGACTACTTTGATGTTGCTTTTATGTAAATATCCAAGTTCTGCTCTTTTGTAGTTGTGTTACAGCTTTTTGATTGAATCTGATCCAAGTTTCATTCATTTTTCCTTTATTATACTAGATGTGTGCATATCCATGATAGTGAATAAGGTTATTAAGATGTGATGGAATTCTTGCTATTGCTGGAAAAGATCTGGCTTCTATTGCCTGTGGAGTTGAAATGTGGTTTCAGTTGATTGTAAAATAATGCACAAAATCATGTCATTGAAAGGAAAACCTGTGAAGAACTTAAAACCCTTGAAGAATGTTACCATTATTGTATCAGTCCATGGGTTTTCCTAGATGTTTCATTGTATAGGTTTTAGTCATAGGATCCATTTTATTTTGGTTATCATGTCCTGTTTCACTTTGTTTCTGCTGTGTTTTCACATCATGCAAATTCTCTGACAAGCTCACTCCTGCTGTTGATTTTGTGCATATCATTTTTTCTGGTTGTTGACTTGTCTACAGATCTTTCTGGAGGAGAAGGTTGATGAAGCACACAAGCTTTCTAGTCGAATGGCAGATCTTGAATCACAACTTAGTAAAGAGCAAGAAGATTGTAGAAGGTTATTAGTTCCATCACAAATATATAACTGGACTGGAGCAAATTCTTTTAGTTTCCAGCACCAAATTATCTATATGTTGAATTCTCAGTGTTTATCAACTCATTTTTTTTGTTTCTTTTATCCATTGACTTCAATGTAGGACCACTTCAAAAATTAAAAAATTCATTAAAGCTCATGGACGGTATATGAAAGCACAGGAGGAGTTAAAAAGGCAAGTATAATTTTTGGAAATAAGAAATAATTTATCATTTTATTCATTTGAGTGTGTCTTGTATGCTTCCTTCTTAGGTGTGCTATGGTGAAATGTATGGTTCTCCATTTGGACATGAGATTCATGTGTTTATAATAACATAAAAAGCATCTCCATACCCAGGTCGGGCTGCCTTTGCAGTCCCGTGTTAGGAGCATCTAGCACTAGGCTGCTTTTCTTTTTCCTTTTTGTTTTAAACTTAGCAGATAGCATTTCTAAAATCCGTTGGATATTGTGACGGAAACATTGAATGTACAGGTCACAAACTCGTCTGCAGAAGATTGGTGATCAGCTTGGTTCAGATACCTTAAAATCTAATGCCAATGAAGATGATCCAAGCATAAATGTTGTCAGCGATGGAGAGCCTAATGATGATGGTAAAACAAGTCCAAGGAATGATGACATTCTGAGTAATGCTTTGTCAACGAAGAAGAGATCACTTGGATATCTGGCTGCAAGCGAGGAAGTAAAAATTGGTAATGCATTTATATAAGTTTTAGGAGTAATTGTTAAGCAATAAAAAAAATAGTATTGCTATTATAATATTTTCGAGTAATACTCATGGTGCTTGTTTGACTAATTTGTTTTTCTTGTCATGCCTAAATTGCTTTTACTGATTGATGTTGGGATCCATACTCTTATGTTATGTCTTGGTTAGAAGCCATGTAGCAACAGTACCATGTGCCTTTCCACATGGTTATGCTTAATGGTGTGGAAGATTTTATGGACTAATTAGTGTAGCCTCTGATTGTCAAACTAATGCCTTATGTATGTCTGTCATAGCACTTATTTCGTTTCTATTCATGATGTTTGGTTATGTATTATGTATTCTCCTGCTTTGTAGATCATTGGTCACTCAAGTTCTTGCTGGTGACTGGCCTTAAATAACTACTAATCTGTTGTTTATTTTCTGCTGCCTCTTGTATTCAACCTGTAAAATAACAAATTTCCTAATCTTTGTTGTTTTCTAGTGCTTCCAGTGATGCAGTTCATGATTTCTTGTTTTATTCTTAATGCAATCATCTTGTTGCAGGGATTTCACGTAAAAGAGAGAGAGACTCAGAGGTAGTATATAAATCTGAGAAGCTTCCAAGGTCTGAAGGACCTGTCCCGCTGTCAGAAATGATCAGTAAAGGTACTGAGACAATGAAAACAATCCTGACCAGGAATAAGTCATTGGTAGAGGATTACAAGCACAAACAAGGAAGAAGTGCTTCTTCTAGCATTGCTTCTTTGGATAAGGTTAGATGTGATTATCCTCCATTCTTGCCACATCTTGAAATAACTAATGGTTTTAGTACAGTGTCTAATATAATATATACATATGTTATATATAGATAGGTAGATAGACAGATAGATTGATAGTAGTTTACCATCTATCCTATAGATATGATAGTTTTAGTCTCAGAAGCACCAAACATTTGTATAGTTATTCAGACTAGACTTGGTACTTCCTTGAAGATATTTTGATTAATTACTTGAGATATGGTTTGAAGAAACTCCACTGTCTTTTCCTATCTTGCTGAAGTAGTGTGTTCTTTTTAAATGAATTTTCTTTCAATTGTACTTCTTTGTGGATCTTTCTTCATTCAATTATGTGCTTAGCTTAAGCAACATTTATAACCAACAGGGAAAGGGTTCTGAAGTGAAACATTCCTTGCCTTCGACTGGTATGGCTGCTAATGCTGCAGATGAATTCATAGAGGCAGTTGAAATTGATGATAAGCCTGAAGCTATAGATGCTACTACGGTCTTTGATTATGGTGATGTTGATTATGGGACCAAGTCCTCTTATATTCCTCCTGCACCTCCTCCAGTCACTCAAAGCACATACAAGCAGGTGAATCTCAACCTTTGCTCATGGCTAAAGATTCAGTTTGGTTAATAGAACTTTATTAACTATATTCATCCGTCTTGTTCCTTTATAGGCTTCACCTAACTAGTTTGACATAGTATAGGTTTTGAATGTATGCTCTCCAAATGCAGCTTGATGAAAATGTTACTATTTTGGTTCTATCTTAATTATACCTGTGGCAATGTGAATAGTTTTACACTTTTCTGTAGATGTATGCTTAAAGTTCTCTTGAGACTATGTATGGATATGTCTTTTGATTTCTCAACATTTTCTGTCCCCTTACAACAAATTCTCAGTTTTGTGTACATAGATTAAATTTTACTGCAGTACTTCCACTACCATGGATATGGATTTTCAGATCTCCGAACATTTATCAGCTCTCATACATCGTTTTCCATATTATCATGAATCTTATGCAGTTATTTTTTTTCTTCCATCGGTTGTGTTTTTTTGCAGTATGAGGGTGATGACGAGGAAGTGGATGTGGAAAAGGTGGACTCTGAGATGTTAGATATTGACCTCAACAGTGAAGTGGAAATCGAGCAGGTATGATATGTGTGAGCTCTATGATGAAGCTGTTTGGTGCGTGCATATTGTCTTGCAACCATGTTAGAAAACCCTGGTTACTATGCTTTTCTCTTTTGTTTAATATTCCTGTAATGTTTATCTAGAAATGGAGCCTTCTCAGATCTATTTTTGCTTACACAATAGTAATGGTAAGGTTCTTTAGTGTCATATCTGACTCCTTATGCGTTGCCTGTAAAACTGTTTTCTTATCCAATTGATGCTGGATTTTGCTGTTTTCTTGTGTTTGGTGTCCTTTTTGTCTTCCTTTCTGTGTTTGTTGCTTGCCCCATTATGTACATCTGTTGCGTGCAATAAAAGCATGTCCAGTTAACACAGCTACGCAATGAAACCGGCGCAAATCTGTGCATACAGCCCTCACGTAAGCCTCGCCATACTCACCACGATGGCAGTGTCCTCAGTCATCAAGCTTTGACAGGACAAATAATGTAGGAAACAAAAAAAAAAGGGTTCCCTTTTCAATTCGTGGAATCGATTTATCGCTGTTTTTATGATCGTGGATTTCTTTGTTTCATTACAAAGCGAAAGTGCGAGAGAAATGTATCTATCCAACAAGAGAAACATATTTCTCTTTGGAAGGTCGTCATGGTGAATTACATGTTATTGCATAAACCCTCGTCTTTTGGCGGTCCCTTCTCGTGTGCCTTTTTTTCATGACACCAAATTTCCACAAGCTCGACGTACCTTTCGATGACGGTATAAATGTACGTTCATGTCATTCACGTGGATGGCGGATGCCATGAAAACAACAGATGCCAGATGGCACGAAAGCGACAAATTTAGAATCTGACAGCTCATTATAAATGCCACCAGCTATAACACACCACACCGTCTGGCAGAGATGGATACGCTCATTATAAATGCCACATGCATTCATATTTAGAGTGAAAGAAAATTCTCTCTTCTGGCAGAGATGGATACGCTCAACACACCACACCGTCTCGCGATAAAAAGGTTGGAGGCGCGCACGAGAAATAGATGGAAAAGGAAAGAAGAGAATAGGATAGTGTACCAAATATAGATGCGATCCCTGTGGTGTTTATATTATAGGAGAAGAAACAATGTATGCATTGAAATTACAGTATTAGTAGGAACGCTACACTGAAACGTATCGATCTATGCTCGGAACTTCAAATTGATTTTGCGGTGGAGTTTTGGGTCCCGCCATTTCAGAAAATTAAAGTATATATAATTCTGGTAAGAACCCAAGTTCTATGATAGGATAGAATAACAGGACACTTTCTTTTGCTGAGTCTTAATAAATCAATCTCGGTATCGACATGCATATCAATCCGGTCCTCAATATCAATATTATTTTTAAGATAAATTTTTTTTTATCAATATCAATAATATGTTCTTCTTCTGTATAATCACCAAGAGTTTTAGTATCTTAAAGTATATGAAATTGATTGATTCTTGTTTAGTTGTAGTTTTGATCCATAAAACATGGTTCTCTACTATCCCCATAATTTATACATATTTTTAAAGTAATATTACGAACCAAACATATTAACTAATTACCACTTATCGAAGATAAACGATGACAAAAAGAAAATTACGAAAAAGTCTAAATTAACAGAAGTCGCCCGCAGGCGTTGGGCAAAGCCAGGCAGGGGGTATTCATCTACGTGAGCCTTCATATTCGTCGATCCTAACTTCTCCTCACCATCAGTATCGATCACAAGGCAGACTGGCGACGTCTAGCTGCAGCGGGCGGAGGAACGCCCACCAGGGAGTCTCGCGAAGGGCGTGGTGGCGGTCGTCGGCGCCGCGGAGCAACGCGCTTAGCGTCACAAGAGCAGTCCCGACGCCGACGAGGAGGAAGAGGTCAAGGCAGTCGAAGACGGAAGCGTCAGCCCCGCACTCGCCCGGGAAGACGAAGACGTAGCCGACGGCGAACCAGATGAGGAAGCAGCCGTAGGAGGCGACCACCGACAAGAGATCGTTCATAGTCGGGTGGGGGCGAGGGCGAAGAAGACAACGTATTGGGATGGTGGCGTGAACGAAGCACGAGGGGTGGTGCATCGCTTCTTCTTATCTCCATCGGCGAACGTCATGCACCACGTCATCCATGATGTGAGAATACCAGCAGCAAGCTTAACATTGCTGGTTATAGACTCTGATTGCAGCCCCCAACATGATCTGAATGATCTACCCTAAGCTATAAAAAATTATTCCTACGACGTAATTTGACTAATTACAAATTAATTTTTTTTATTATTTCGATCCCTAATCTTAAAATATTTATATTAAAATCTATCTAATTAAACCTCTTTAATATCTCAATTCTTAGATTTAAAAAATTTATATTAAAAATTTTTAAGATTAAATCTTTTTCTCGTCAATCATCATCGTAACAACCACTCCATCAAATTATTTTTTTACCCTTTGATTTTATGTAAGATATAATACGTGATAATATATGCATAAATAACAAAAATAATGAGTAAAAATAAAATTAGGATAAATAAAATTAAATGCTTCATGAGAATCTCAATATTAATTTTTTGAATCTAAGAAATGAGATACTAAAGAAGTCTAACTATAAGAATTTTAATATAAATTTTTTAGATTTAGAAAGAGATCTAACTACAACAAATAATCTATAATTAATCTCCTACATTATTGGTCAAACTAAAATATTATTAATGAAGATCATATACTTACCAGCTGTGTGTGAGTGATCATACATTACCAGACAAAACATTGCTGTTTCTGAACTTATATAGCAGTCCGTGTGAGTACTGCAGCATGTCAAACAATCGAGATCTGACAGTCGATGATTCGTAAACATCATATAAGAATAATAATTACAGAGTTCCAACAAAAATGTGCTATTCTTTCAATTGTTTGATGCTGAATAATATAATAATAAAAAAATATACCTTCCAAGATAGATTTAGCAGGTGACACCAACAAAAGGAGCTCCTCATCGCTTGTGACCGACAGATCATATCACAAACACGTATCATCCAACTGATCCATGGCCCAGGCTTCAGTTTAGCAGAACAGTCTCCATCTCAGATTCTCTCGGAACAAGTTGATGTTTTGCATGCCTCTGTCGAGTTCCAAGTCAAGCCTTACTCTGCAAATTAATGCGCTCTCGACTGCTTATGCCTAACCTTGAGGCCATTGGAGAGGCGACAGTCTGACTGGTGTGACCCAACGGTAGACATTTGCCATCCTCTTGAGGTTGCAAGCATCAAACTGTGGAGTTGCATTTGCAAGAATGATTCCAACTGATGACTTGTTGGAGCTTGTTGTAGCATGCCACCTACTACAATGTCATAGCAAGGGATGATTTAGCCTTGCAGTTTGCTGCATACTGTGGTGACTCAAGGAAAAAGAAAAGAGTATTTTTTCTAAATTATCCAGCAAATAAATTATGCATATTGCAGCCATTGGCATTTCCATAAAGGCAATTGTCAGAACACCTTGTTCTTCCCTCGTTCAGAAGCAAGTTTCAATAACAGTATGCCGTTTTGCAAGATTGGATGAGACAACGAACATGGGGATCCTCTTTTGGTATCTGTTTCAGCATTTCATTGGCAGCTTCCAGCTCCCTTGATGCCAGAAGTGCTTGGTACATCCTGCTCGGTAAATTAGATGACAAGCAACTGCTTCAGAACATTTCATTCAAGATGAAAGCAGAATCTATATATCTTAGATGATATAACCTGGCTATCATCAGCAACAACAGTTAAAGACAGATTCTGGAAAAATTATTATTAAGAAGGCTTTGTTGCATTTTCCTGAGATCTTAAAGCATTTGAGGTTATTAATCATGAAAATTCTAATGATCCATTATCTGAATGACTTTTTTTATTTTCTTTTAAAGGATTATCTTATCATACTACAAAAGAAACATGCGAAAATACAGGACAGAAACAACTTACTAATGGACTCCAAAGAAACAACTTGTAAGTTGTAACTATGAGCTCCATTACTGATATGACACTTTTAAGTTTTAACCACACCCTGAAATATCTACTTGGTGGCATGTACAGCACAGAAAATCTGACCAAATGAGGGATGGCAAGAGACTTGACCGACTACAAGTTTGGGCGAGCTTCTTAAACTCCTTTTCCTCACATTTAAATCTTTTTGGTCATTCTTCTTTCCACCAATGGCATTGTACTCCAGCCTCAGACACAGCTAAACAGCGAAGTACATTTACATTTAATTTTTCAAAATTAATAGGCTCCACCCATACACCTAATTTTTCAAATTTATTCAACTTTTCTGCCGATATTTGCTACCTTATACCATACATTAGAATGTGACTGGTATGATGTTTGATCATGCTCCGAACAGAGGATCCATATATAGGCTTTCCTTCACAACCATGTGCTGAGACGTTTACCTTAAGCTCTTTTTTTATTCACCCTTGAAATTTCAGTTAAATGTGTGAAAACTATTCTTCACAATTACTGAACAGCAACTAGAAATCATTAGCTCCATACTTAATCTAAATAAGAGGTCTACTTGTGACTTCTCGGTTATCTATAAATGCGGTCAATCATCGCTTAGGATCGGTGTACTTTAAAGTTGCTTAGGCTTCCAATTTTTAGCTACATTTAGGTAGTCAAGTCAGCTAACAATATCAGCAAGCATACTTGAAGATTATGGCAATCCTTATAAATGCACTTTGCAAAACTTCCTACACTTAAATTGATATACAATTGTATCCGCTGGTGTTAGGTTGATTATGCTATTTTTATGTTACAAGGCATAGGATCCAAACTGGGATCATAAGCAATGTTTTATTAATCGGAGCATAATCACAGGATTGACATAATAATAATAATAAAGTACACCTTTTTTGGTCTCTTAACTTCATATTACATCACAATGGATGAAGAAAAGGCTTTAAAGAAGCCTTATATATGACTTCCAATGTGACTGGACACACCAACTTATGATACCTCTATAGCTGAATACAAGTGTTTCCTACATTTCCTTGTGATCCTGATATGACAAATGAAGGCATCTTCTAATCTGTTCCCAATGTGGAATCAAAAACCTCAATGCAATCCAAGTAGATCACATGCTTGTATTCATTGTGATAATGTACACACAACAGGAGAGATTAGTAATCATTATGTTCAGGCATGCCTGACATGGGAATTCTGACACCTAATGTAACAACACCATACTAACAGACAATTTTGTAGTCTTTCTTTTCAAAAACTGGAGGAACAAGAAAAATATCTGCAAATGTGGCCTTCAAGCCTAAACCAAATTGCACATTAATCTAATTTTTTTCCTTCAATAAATTTGTTAGTTAAAATATGTGGGGCCCCCAAGATATTAGGATTGTAAAACTAAAAATGAGATTCCAAATGACAACTTGCAACCAGAAAGAAGGCCATTTTTCTTCTTTTCAAAGCTGGTGAGATCAACAACCAGAACCAAAGATGGAATAGGAGCTTATTCTTGGATAATCTACATCTCAACTTGAACCAAGGATCATTAAGAAATGCATTTTCAAAACAACAAATAGATTTCATGTTCAAGCAATTCCTCGTACTGATGACTTAAATATGTCAAGACACTAAGATGCAAAGACTTTAGCACCATAGCAACATGCATTTGATATCTCTTTTAGCAAGATGTGTTAGTGATATCAAGTGGCATACCTTACAAAAGTCAAAACATTGTAAGCAAGGCCAGCAGCTTCATATTCTGCCCAAACAAACCAAGCAAGTTGTGAATCTTTTGCCTTCACACAGGTGCTGAGAAGAAAATCGAGACTTGTTCGAGAAGGATGAAGCTCAAGCTCTTCCTTAACAGCTTGGAGTAGTTCTACACCAATCTTTACATTAGTAGGTGTTGTCTCCCATATCTGGCTAAAAATCTGATCCATCAAGAAACTTAATGAGTTGACAAAATTTAATAAATAGGTTGTAGAAACAGAACAAGTCAAATGTAATTTGGCATAAAAAATGTAATGTATGGAACATAATATGAATGAGCAGATGCACATAAATCATCAGGAACCTACACGTTTTAACATGGAGTAAGTACCATCATGCTGAAGCCCAAAGATTCAAAAGTGAAGAGAAAATCACCTTACTTTCATAATGACCTAGCCTCAGGAAACTGACCTGAATTAAAACCAGAATTCAAATTCACCAGCAGCAGGTGGCCTAACATGACTTAAGAAAATAAAGACTGACGAGTATTGTTGTAGAACATTTAAGTATCATTTTCTTTTCTTAACTGCCAAAATGATAATAACAAATCCAAGACAGATGTTGACACTCGAGTAGGGTGACATGTACAAACCAATGTAGATAGTCACTGACAAGGTCTGAATCAAAATTAGAGGTTGCCAAATGGCATGTCTTCCATGGAGAATTCTGGCTCAGACCACAATCAGATGTTGAATAAAGACATCCATACCTTCTGACTCACTATTTCAATAGTTTATCAGATAAGGGCTGAAAGAGATATTTTAGAATACCTAATAAGCTTTTCAGGATCAAAAGACCACTTACAAAGTTACTTTGAAAAGAAAAGGAAGAAAGACAAGAGAAACAAAAAATGACCTTGTTCACACTTCAAATAGATTCTTAAAACCTAAATCCAGAAATGCTGTTCATACAAGAGTCGGGTGATAGCATTTAATTTATCGTTTCACATACTGGACCTGTATCTGTCCTTGGCCGGACTGATATATAACAATCAGTACCAGCGAACCATGTGTGATACCAATGTACTGACACATGGTACACCGGTACATACCGGTGTTTCAAAGATGAAGATGGAGAAGAGGAAGAATGAAGAGGAAGGAAGAGGAGGTGGTGGAGGAAGAGGAAGAGGAAGGAGGAAGAAGAGGAAGGAAGGAGAGGAGGGAGGAAGAGGAAGGAGGTGGAAAAGGAAGAGAGGGAAGCAGTACTATAGGTGACGAGCACGATAGGCAGCTACACGAGGAGAAACAAGAAGGACTCACATTTGAGGCGAAGACGGCTCGT
This sequence comes from Musa itinerans, assembly GCA_001649415.1. Lineage (NCBI taxonomy): Eukaryota > Viridiplantae > Streptophyta > Magnoliopsida > Zingiberales > Musaceae > Musa > Musa itinerans. The sequence goes on along the minus strand of LVTN01000663.1, from coordinate 106,958 downwards.
GTTAAATGAGAAGGGCTCACATTCAAGGCGAAAATAGCTCACAAATATGAGCCCTAATATTTGTTTCTAAATTTTCATTTTAATGGTCCAAACTGGACTGCCTCAAACAGGGATGGTCACGAAGGGGTGGTCCACGTACTATGCTTCAAAAAAATCAATCTTAGAAGGCAATGAAGCCCACACACCATCCTATTCTATCAAGTGGCTCATCTTCTCCATCACCATCTTAACCAACAACAAGTGCAATGTCCCAATTAATTGGAGTTAGCTACGTGGATCTTTTGTTATCATTAAGCTACAAAAACGGAATATCCTTAGTTAATATAATAGCATCTTTATTTATAGTCTCCAATACTCTTCTTAAGTTTCATACCTTTTCTTGTACCACTAATCAAGCTTCGTTATTTCATGTAGGTGATACTGTACCAATTAGGATTCAGACTAGCACCATATTGATCCGTACCAACACACCGAGTGTTGACACACCTATGCATACCAAGTTTCCAAAAATACATGAAAAAAAGATAAAAAACAAAGGACAAGAAACCATACAAAATAAAAAAACAAAAGATAAAGAAACTATCTAGCAGGGTTCGCCATACCAACCCGTACCACTTGGTATCGGTCCAATAGGGGATTGGTTCGCCGTACCAACCAGTTTATTGTCATAGATTGGTAAGACGTACCATGCTCTCATCAACTAAAATTATATTAACAACATATTAAATACATCAAGAACCTATATGACTAGTAAGTTCAACCATTACAAATGTAAAGAATAAGGATTTAATGTTGATCCTTGATACAACCCAATATTGACAGAATACTTACTAGACACACTCCTTATAATCCTAACACTAGAGACTGCACTATCACACATATTTTCTATAGCATCAACATAGTTAACGGAATGCCCTTCTTTCTCAAGCCTATCATAATAAATCTCCAGAGACTTTATTATAGGAATTTTTTAAAACCCACCATCTACCTTGACCACATTCTCAAATTCCTAAATAGCCGCTCGGCTGATGAGTCCACTCGCTTCTCTTTTCCCCACATCTCCTTCTCCACTCTTGTCCTCCCATAATCAGCCTAGACAGAAATGGCTATTCCCTCTCTTTTTGCACTATTTGAGGGCATATCAGGCCGATCAATCAATCTCCATCGAATTGATTTTCTTCAACCTATGCCTTAATCACTATAGCATGTGTTTGTTGGAAAATTATCTTAAAAACATGAAAACATGAGCATACTGGTTCACTTTGACCCACTTTTGAAAGGGAGATTCATCAAGCAACACAACTGGCACAATTTAGAAGGAAAAGAATCAACGAGAAAGAGAGTGGTCAAATAACACAATCAATAGAAATGATGAAGAGTAAAAGAATACTAGATAACTAGCCAAAGTCAACCCTCTCTATGTATCAGTGTGATTAAATTCTCACCACTTGCAATTCATCAGGGCACTTGGCACCAGTAGATAGTGTACTGATTGATTAAACTGGTTAACTGGATGATCAGTTAGTTAACCAGTCCCATTCATTCTCCTATAGATTTGAATTTTGCTAAACAAAAGGTTCATTCGGTTCATCAATTTGGTCCAAGATTCATTCATCAAAACCAATTAAAACACCACTGACGATAGGCATGCAGGATATGCAGTCACAATTATGTACTTTATCGTGTGGAAATTGTGACAATATGCAGCAAACTCATAAGTAGTACTAATTATGAAAAAGAGAATTCGAAGCCAAACCTGATCGATAACAATATATGTACTGGATTTATCTTTCTCTTTGAGCTGCTTAAGTAACTCAATAGCAGTACTGATTGAGAAAATAAAAGCATCAGAACAAAAGCAATAAATGTATCATTTAAAAAAAGATACACAGAGCCAGTAACAGCATACCTCGAAAGGTTATACTGGATGCAGTACAGGATTACTCTACTGCATCCATCAAACCAACTGTTTGAATCCTTCAACTCCCCTAGTAGTTGAAGCAATCTATCTAGTTCTCCTTCTGCTCGGATGTGTTCCTGAATTAACAGATAGAATACACATCAATTATATATCAACATTTCTTCATTATTTTACATGTATTAAAAATTAGAATAGCAAAAAATAACTTAAACAAACAACAGTGCAATGGCGCTTACAATAAGGGATATAATAGCCTTAGGCTCTAGGTTGGATCCAGCTTGCTTGATTTCATCAGAAACACAGAGTGCATCATTTACTTGCCCATTTGATGAGAGGGCTGACACGAGCACACTTTTAATTTCGTTAATGTACTTGACTGGTATCTCCTTATCCAAAACAACCTGTAACAGAAGATGTATCACTTTTATCTAGAATGACTACCACTCCTTTAAAAATATAAAGTGGTCAAGATCCCAAAAGCAAAAGTCAACTAGCAGATGGATGAGATCACAAGAAAGGTTTTTCTTAGTCAAGTTGAAATCAGGTTGGAGTAATCCAGCAAATGAACATTTATAAAGAGACTATCAGTATTCATACAGTATTCCCAATCAATCATCAACGAAGGCTTTGACTTCTGGACCTATTACAAGAAGTTCCTAAAATGTGTAATGTCTGTACATATATACGTATGTCTTTTTCTTTTCCTTTTTTTTTTTGCTTTTTGAGAAATAAAGTCAGAAAAAAACTTGTCATACAGCTGTGGGGTAAATCTTCCTCAGTACCCGTATTGATGGATATGGAAGGAGAACAACACCTGAACATGTAATTCAGCACCAGATGCAGCAAGGAGAGAAATGAGATACATCGACACATAAAAGAAATAGGCCAATTTTCCACGAAAAGCACCAAGTTTTGGGCTTCTTTGGGATCGCACACCCTATTTCCATGATACCCAAATAGAGCCCTAACTTTTCAAAAGAATAAAAATACCCTCACTGACAACTGACAACTTTACTTCAGGCCCCAACTCTCTTGGCATTACCAAATTACACTTGATAAATTCAGTTTTAGTTCTACTTATTCATTAAAAAACTCTTAGTTTTGTCTGTAGAGGAGAAAAGAGGAATATAGGACAAATGTGGTGCATACTAGGGTTTTTCAGCTGCCTTGCATGATATCATTTGCCTGTTCACTCTATCATCTATGACAGAATTAATTAGGGCTCAAACTACAATAGCAAGGGTAGAGAGAGAAGGCAGTTCAGATTGTGACTTGATTTTATTAAAAAAGAAAAGAAAAGAGAATATAAGAAGAAAAAGAGAACATTAGGAAACAAAATTTGGACACCCAAGATTGTATTATGGAAAACTGCTTGAACCGGTTTGCAATGACCTACATGTAAACTACATCTTTTTGGCAGTCTAGTTAGGGTTTTCTACCTCTTCCACATGTGTCGCAGATATATGACTCAAAAGACGCTCGTCGCACTGTAGGTCCACCCCTCACCCATCGCTTGTCACTGTTTTGTCATGAACAAAACTGTAAACGAGGTGTTTAATATAATGCTCATGTAAGTTTGTGTCTTTCGATTTTGTTCATTCTTTGCACAACGTATAGAGGGCTGGCAGTAAGCTTGGCAGCCCCATTTTGGTTGATTTTGGTGGCCATTTTAGGCTTATAAACGCAAGATATGTCATGTGGGCACTTGTGGGGACTTTGGTTTGTGGTGGATCATCTTAGATCCTTTGTTATGCAATCGTTCAGAGCTTGTGAAGTCCATGTTTGTAATTTACATTGTCTATCAAGTGTTTCCAGAAATGATTGCTTGTGGATCTAGAGTTAAACAGTTTCTCTAGCCCGTTTTCTCTTTTGTAGGTCTTTAAAGCATCATAAGAGGTTTTGCAGAGGCTGACCCTTTACGGATGAATATGCAAGGGTGTCGCACGACTTAGGCAAAACCAGCTAAGTCCGTGATAAATAGTATCAGGGCGGAACGAGTACACTTAGAAACACTTGGCATGCAAACGTGATAGACTTAGTGGGGCTATGTTGAGGGCAACCAGCACGCGCGACCGTTTGAGGGAAACGAGCATTGAGGTGTAGGAAAAGGAGTTGCTCAGAGGAGCGGACATCTAAGATAACATTCAGAGGAATGACCAACCGTTCGCACGAGAGGCATCACGAGGACAAACGAGTTGGGAGGAACGCGTAGCACACAAAGGCAAGTGGGGTGCTTAGCAAAGGATGAGATCGTGTAAGGTGGGATGGGTTGCTCAACGACTAAAAGAGTTGTCCAAAGCTCATAGAGGTGAGGGAACTTGCTAGCTCGAAGTATTCGGTACTCATGCAAGGGCTTGTATGCGGATAATGGACTGTCTGTGGCCATCTCAAGGCGATCGAAACTCGATGCCATAGAGTATTGAAACTTTCTCTCGGCATGGGAAGGATACGTTAGCAGGAGGCTGAAGTGAGCAACAAGTTCAGCATGTTGCTTGGCCTTGAGGGGTGCAGTGAGAGTTGTATTGGTGAAGAGTCGCGATCTAGCAAAGTGCGTTTGCGGTGGCAAAAAAATTAGCAATTTGTTCAGCAATGCGGAGTAGTCAAAGGGGATGGTGATCTCCGAAACTTCCAGAGGGAAGGATGCGAAAAGAGAAGTTGCTCCAACGAGACAAATATCCAGGACGGATGAGTCCTGGTTCTCCAAAGGGAGAATCATGTGCAACGAACTGCACATATTGAGAAGGGGCACCTCAAGACAACTCCACAATGCTCAACAGAACGAACGAGCAACGAGGAGTCATCGTATGATCTTGCATGAGGCAATGCGTTGGTGGATGCATTGCGAGATCAAGTGGGAGAGCGACCCAAGACAACACCAGACGAAGGCACACTTAGAGCCGATGTAGAAATCAGATTCAACAGAGGGTTGACCCATGGAATGGTGGGCGCGAGAGCTACCATCAACTCAATGCAAACCGAAGGGAGGAACAACTTGGTTAAATGCCCAAGCCGCATGAAGGGAATCGATATAGAAGATGGAACATAGAGTGGAGGCACGAAGCTTTCCTGGACAGAGATCAAGGACATGAACTCTTGCAGAGGCAAGAGCGGGATCATGTCATTTCATGGGTCTCTCATTCTGATGGAGCGACTCATCCTACATGGTGCCAAAGACGAAGGAAGCTTCAAGGCACATACATCTTATCTCGGTGAAGCATTTGACGGAGGAACTGAGGTAACTCAACTTGCGGAGGCGAAGTTAGGGTCAAAAAGCCTTAGCACAGGGCAAGAGGATGCGGAGGCGGGTACTCTTGAAGAATATGCTGCAATACAACCATTCGAGTTGTCGCGAAGGAAGCGGTGAGTAGTGGACATTATGCTGGGGGCAAAGGCCTAGGATCCAGACAATGGCGTATCAATTTCAGTGAAGTCAGTGGACTTTGAGAGCTGCTAGGCGACGAACTGTCCTAGAGTTGCACTTTATCCGGGTGTGACTTGAGAGCAGGTGGACGAATGTTGATTACAAAAGAGCAAACACAATTGGAGATATCACCAGGAGGTGACATGGTGTAGCGGATCGTGGTGGAATAATTCAAGGCAATACAACACACACGGGACAAGTCTCGCAAGGGACTAGATCATGCAGAGATATAATCGGGAGCACTAATAGGAGCTCCACTTCGATGAATAACACGATAGCATGAAAGGTTATGGATTCAATGAATGAATGCCATGGTATCACAGAAGCGAGTCTTCTGTGCGTGCATCGAATGTTGCATCGGATGAAAGCCTTGGTCATATTAGCATATGGGGGTTGTGTACTACTGAGGTTGAATTCCGAGTGTAAGTACCAATAAGTCTCATGGGTGGAGCTTAATCTTATAGAGGTATGATCGGAGCGATTGGAGAGTTAGACTATTCCAAAGCTTATATTTGCTTAAGGGAGTCTGACAAGTTAGAGGATAAGCCAAGTAAGCGAACATTTCAACCAAGGAAGCTAAGGAGAACAGAATTGACGTGAGCCCTGCAACATGATGGTAGAGGCCATGTATGAGAGTTGTAGTCTGTCTTTCCATCGATTAAGGGGAAATGCTTAGAAAACATAGAGGTGTTGAAACAGGAGTCCAAAAGGGGCGAGAAAACGACGACGAGTCCAGAGGGACTTAACTACCCAAAACCAAGTGTCGGCTAGAATGAAAGTGGACTCAAAGGAGTGCCATGGTGCTATAGAGGCTAATTTACCGATCGTGAAGAAAGGGGCGCAAATGCGAGGTGATGGATAATAGGGCCGCAGAGATGAGACTTCTGTGGAATCATTGATCCCTTGTTCTCACGGAGGGAGAGCGCTTGGTCATGAAAGGGGTTGAGGTGAATAATGTAGAGGCAATCTCCAAGTACCAAGATAAGGCTGAAGGGTAGAGGCCAGGGAACTTCGTAAGATCGATGTCAACAAGCTTTTCATCAAAATAGCCAAAAGTGGAGAACTTTGAGTCGATGCAACAGTGCTTGACCAAGGAACGAAGTAAGCAATACACAGTGCTATACCTTTTCTACTCAGAATAGGTGATAGAAATGATGGAGAAGACGATACAATCCCAGAGGTGACTAAAACTAGTGGAGACTTGCTCTAAGTCAGGATAAAATTTTGCTCTTTTTGCGTAAAACTTCTTGCATTCCAGAAGTTCGATGGCAGTGAGAAAGCGAATCACAATAACTAACTTAACACAAAAGTGCAAACACTTCGAGTGCTTTAGAAGTGTGAGCAAAGAGCAAGCGAAGGCTAGTAACTAGCTCGATGCATGAAGTACAACCTTAATGGAGGCAAGCGAAGTCAAGCAACCTTTGTTTTCTCAACTCTTAAGAGAATGGATGAAACTGAGTACTATAGTCCTCTTATTGGACGAAACTCTATATATGTTCAAAGACCCTTCGAAGAAACTTAGTGGAAGACAACAATTGTCAAATCCTTATTAATGATGATCGATTCTACCAAGAGTAGATTGTCCACTTCATTTCTCAACAAAATGCTAATCGAAAGCGAAAGTGCTGTGAACCAACATAAAGGTGATAACTAAGTGAAAGAAGAAACGATGGGCAAATTTTGCGGAGGAAAGACCCCAAAAAACTTCAAAGTTTACGAGGCGTTGCTCGTTAAAGCTCCAATAGGCATCCACCGAGTTCAATTGATGCATTTTCCTTTATCGGAAGGATCCACAGGAACCAACAAGGATCTGCACAACTCAACTGACCCCACACCAGAGTCAATTAGAGTTATTGGCCAGTTGAAACAACATAGCGGATCAAAGTTTCACTACTCAACAATAACGGCGGAGAGCAGCTGGGAACCAAGAGGCACGTTGCAACTAGAGCAGAAAATTGAAGATTCAGCAAATGCGAGATGTAGCGTCCGCAAAGATTTCAACGAGGACGTCGAAGGAATAAGTGGGGGAAAATGTCACGGACAAAGCTGTAAACAGGGTGTTTGGTGTAATGCTCATGTATGTTCGTGTCTTTTGGTTTTGTTCATGCTTTACACAATATGCAGAGGGTTGGTAGTGGGCTTGATAGCCCCATTTTGGTTGGCTTTAGTGGTCGTTTTAGGCTTATAAACACAAGTTATGTCATGTGGGCATTTATGAGGACTTTGGTTTGTGGTGGACCATCTTAGACCCTTTGTTATGTAATCGTTTAAAGTTTACGAAGTCCATGTTTGTAATTTACATTGCTTATCAAGTGTTTGCTAAAATGGTTGCGCTTGTGGATCTCGATTTAAACATTTTCTCTAATCCGTTTTCTCTTTTGTAAGTCCTTAAGGGACCATAAGAGGTTTCGGGGAGACTAATCTTTTACGGAGGGACACGAAAGGATATCGCACGACTTAGGCAAAACCAGCTAAATCCGTGACAGCCCGTCATTCCTAGACTTGTGCATCGTCTTTTCCTCCTTGCCTCACCCATAGCATGGATTGGACACATACCAATGGACTAGTATGGGTCCCCTGAAATTAAATTCTTTGGGTTGTAGACTCTCAATAGTATGGGCATCATAAGGAAAAAAAATTTGAGGCCAAAGCTAGATCACAAGCAGTCGGATAATTCAGAGTGAAAGTTCAACCATCTAAGACAATTTACTTGTTTACTGCCCTATGGTTTAGTCTTAGTTGAAATTATGGTTTAATTTACAGCCAAACAATTTGTCTATGGATTATGTATCCCACTTTAAGTTGATTGCCTCATATTAAAGTCAATAATATGGAACTCCATTTTGCTTGGACTAGTACGTCCTAGGTAATATGTACAAGTCTAAGCATGAACCAGTACATGGACCACCCAAAAGCACCTATTTGTGGTGCTCGAGTCATACTTGAAAAAAATTAAAAGGTTAAAATTAGCCCTCTTCTCCATAGACCCTCGCTGTCGTCTGCCACCATGAAACCTCCACTCTTCTCACTATCACCTACATCTCCTCATTGTCATCCGTTGACCTCCGACCTTGGGTATGCTTCCTCGTCTTCTCCTCTTCCTCTATCGCTTTCTCTTCTTGCTTTCTTTTCTTCCATCTTCCTCTGACTCCTCTTCTTCCTTCCTCCTTTTTGTCATCTATGGCCATATGTCCCTTCCTCTTCTCCTTATTACTCTTCGAACCTTCAGAATTTACCAGTGTGGTTGATACGTTCCAATTTGACCATTCCTTGTGTAATGAGGTAAAGACCAAGAAACTAATAAGCTCATGCTACATTATGTATTATAATACCTAAAATGCACTTGGATTCTTCCATCTTAAAATAGCATTTCAATTATTGTTTTAGTTGGTTCTCTTGAGATGCACAAAGAAAGCAGTGGCTTTAAAGCAACCTTTTGCATATTTGTGTAGGAAGAACAAAATTTGAATGAATGGAACATGTAAATTATATTATCACACCATCAGGTATAGGACTAATAGAGACAATCAAGTAAATAAGGGATAATCTAGTCATAAACTAACAAAGGATAAGGAGATTCTAAGCATGGTAAACTTGCAAAAATACAAGAATTTTAATTTTCAATAATTGATATCAATCATGAATGTGCCTACTAACAATTTCTAACATGACTTATTAGAAACAACCAACACATGATTACAAAGGAATCATATATGATGACAAGCTGATGTATGACACATGGAACAAGTACTCAGATACCATTATGGCAGTGGATGAAAGCACAAATGAGCAAAGAAAATATTCTTTTTCTAAAATCTAATAGTTATGGATTAAAAAATAGAAGATTTTAGATGAGATAAAATGCACATAAATCAATTAAAAAAACATATAAATCAAAGCTACAAATTTTCATCTTAGCTCAAGGTTCAATTCTCGAGAATGAAAGCCTCACACTTCCGAATGTCTTATATGTGAATGATGAAACACATCATTAGAAACATGACTGTAATTAACTAGTGGAGAAATGAGCTAGGGATTTTATCGAGTCGACTCGCAAGTGGGTTCGATCCCATTAGATTTACCTTTGAAGACCAGCTCAACTTGCCAAGCTTGACCTGGGCCATAAGATTGTGTGATCTTAAGGCCCATATCGTGAGTTTGACAACCTTGATTTAAACACTTTGTAAAACAAAGTATTTCAAGGAAAGTTATTGTCAATAGGTGGTACCTTAAACCAAGGATTTGAGCAATAGTTACTCTCAAATGATATCATGAATGCTAAAAAACAGTAGACTCTCCACTTATAGAGAACATGATTTGGATAGCAATGTTGAGAAAATCATAAAATTAGCCACAATTAAAACAACAAGAAAATTGTGCACATATCTGAATGGATTACCTGTTTTGCCATTTCAAAGTTTCCAAATTTTGCATAAGCATTTATGAGGGCCATATAAACATACTTAGTAAATTCAATTCCAGAGTGGCGCATTTCATCACGATACTGCAGACAGTTCAAAGCTCACTGTATTAACAGAATATCATGAGTGAACAACAATAATTTATGGTAAACATCATAATGGAACCGTCACAAACAAATGAATTTTTGAAGAAAAAAAAAAGATTCAATAAATCTTCAGAATCATGATGAAAACATATTATAGAGGAATATAAATTGGACATACCCGTTCAGTACAGGCCAACCAGGTGGTTTAGGTCCAATACAGGGGTCACAGCTTGGCAACCCCTGTAAACTGGACTTATTGTCCATTACAGGCCTGATAACAGATCCGTACAGGCAGTAAACATATCCAATAGTGACCCTGACCAAACAGAATTACAATGCCTGTACTGGCAGTAAGCATGCCCATTACTGACCTCAGCCAGATGGGTCTCTTTGGTAGCTTTAAACTGACTCTCTCACTCACTTTTTTCTTCTTCTTTACTCTCCCCTCTAAATCTCTCCTTAATTTTTCACAAATTCTTCCAAAATCATTTAAGAAAATCTAGGGGAGGGCTGTTTGCTTGAGAAGATTTTAAGTCTTGTACCATCACTGGCTGGACTGGTATGTACTGGTTGGTACCCTTACACTGACACCCTATGCTGGTACACACCAGTGTTTCAAAGATGAAGAAGCAGAAGAAGGCGGCACAGTGGAGGAGGAAAAAAGAAGAGTAAGAAAGAGGAGATGGTGGAGAGAAAAATGATGAAGGAGAAAGAAGAAGCAATAAGGGAAGGTAATTGTTAGGACTCTAGCTAGGAGAGTCCTAATTGAGAAGGACATTCATGTAAAACCTACCTAAGCCGACCCCTATTAAAGAGGTGAAGAGGTTGGCTAGGGTTAGGAGGTTGTTTCTTAAAGAAGAAATAGGAGTTGTAAAGGAATAGGAGTCTTGAGTAGGAGTCCTATTAGGAGTTGGTTAGAAGTAAGAGTCTTGAGTAGGAGTCCTATTAGGAGTTAGGGTTTAGAAGCCCTATAAATAGTCATGTATTCCTCCTCTTTTGATAGGCAATAGATGAATCTTTTCTGCAGCCTTTGAGCAGCAACTTGGAGGGAGGAACCCCTATAGAGTTCCAAGGAGGCCGATCCCCTAAAGAGATCAACCCCAAGTTTAGAACCTGCAAGGGTTCTATCA
>LVTN01000663.1:71584-91780 GCA_001649415.1 Musa itinerans | reverse complement strand
CTATTAACAGAAGATGCCACTTGGGAGAACTATGATGACTTGAAGATCAAATTCCCAAATCGTCAGCCTCGAGGACAAGGCTGATTTGAAGAGGGCGGGTCTGTTAGGACTCTAGCAAGGAGAGTCCTAATTGAAAAGGACATTCATGTAAAACCTACCTAAGCCGACCCCTATTAAAGAGGTGAAGAGGTTGGCTAGGGTTAGGAGGTTGTTTCTTATAGAAGAAATAAGAGTTGTAAAGGAATAGGAGTCTTGAGTAGGAGTCCTATTAGGAGTTGGTTAGAAGTAAGAGTCTTGAGTAGGAGTCCTATTAGGAGTTAGGGTTTAGAAGCCCTATAAATAGTCATGTATTTCTCCTCTTTTGATAGGCAATAGATGAATCTTTTCTGTAGTCTTTGAGCAGCAACTTGAAGGGAAGAACCCCTATAGAGTTCCAAGGAGACCGATACCCTAAAGAGATCAACCCCAAGTTTAGAATTTGCAAGGGTTCTAACAGTAATGGAGGAGGAAGTACTGGAGGAGAAGAAAGAAAAAAGAAGAGAAGGATGAAAAGAGGAGGAAAAGAAGGACAATGGTGAGAAGGCTTGCAGATGACAACAGTGGTGTCGCAAGAAGAGGGCTCAAGAATGGCAGCAGCAGCGAGAAGAGGGCTCATGAATCACTGTTTTATGTTTTTTTTCATGAGTTGTACCAACCACCTGAAACGAGAGACCAGGATGTACCACAGCCCTTTTCATACAGGTTTGAGCAGTACATCAGTCTTACTATTGATTTTATTTACAAATAAAATATGAGAAAGAACCCTAAATTAGGTTTTTTTTTCTAGCCAATTTTTTGGTCTTTTTTGTACAGTGATGTGTACTGACATACCATCAGCTAGTATGCATCAGCCAGTATGCCAGCACATATAGGACCTGTACTGGTCCAAGGTTGGACTGATATAGGTCCAATAGGCAAAATTGAATCCCATGCTCCAAACATAAGCTTATATGAATAATGTCTTTTGGTTTTCCCCAACAATCTCTAGATTCTACTTTAACTTCCAAAAAGCTAAATCAGCAAGAAATCTAGACAACAAAAAGGAAAACAATGTTTTTAAGAGAATTATAGAAGGACAAACATTAATAGAGATAACTAATGAAGACTACTTCAACTAGATGCAGCAATTGACATTGAAATGCATAGACATAAAAGACAATAAATTATAACAAAAAACAATTAGAAGGATCTCTGGACTCATCATTACAGTATGTTCTCTTAGTTCCTGCTTAGAACTCTGTCATGAAAGTTTTGTCTCTTTTTAGCTCTTCTTTACCCTTTTTAACAATAGCATCACTGCAGCCTTATTCTCCTCGAAGCCTGCAATAGTTTTTCTCAATAGTAATCAGAACCGGACCGAACCAGGGTGGTCAGACCGGAAAAAGTGGGAACCATGATAATTAGCACAAATTTTTATGTTCATAATGTTGGTTGATATTATCATTTTCCTCAATTTTTATATAGTTTTTAATTAGTCTCAATATTTTAGATTTTTATTATATATAATTTAAAAGTATTTAATATAATCTAAAATATTATTAAATTAAACATATGGTCTGACCAATTGACCCACCGGATCGACCAATAACCCAATGCTTGACTGGGTCGCTCCTGGTTCAGTTCTGATAACTATGGTTTTCTCTCTTGCACACACACACTAACACAATAGAATTATCAAGTGGACCAAACAGCAGAATGCATTATGAATTATCGCTCAGTTTTCTCCCAGAAACTGATAGTATAATTTCATCAGGTTAAACTAAGGTGCTGTCACCCGCTTAAATTTTACGATGAGAAATAAGACACCTGTCCATTGATATCTTAAAAAGAATCTCAAACCCCATTTTGAGTTCACATAAAGAAAGCTAGACAGTGCAGTTGCATGTCTTCAAACTTTGCAGAGGAGATATGAGTTCACATAAAGTAGGGTTCACGCTATGCAGAGGAGATTGACACCACACCATTGTATTGAATGCACATTTACAAACACCCTAGATATTTTGAAAGGCAGCTCCAGCATTAGTCTCTCAGTCATGTGTTAGTCTTTGCTAAACATGATTTATGCAGTCTAATCTATGATACTTGGTCTGAGTTTAGTAATGGCCCGAGTGACGTAGAATGGTCAGATACTGCACTGTCCAAATTCTCAGTCACCTCATCACGTTACATTTTTTTACCACAATATATCATTATGACTATAGATGTATCTATCATACTGGTAAAGGGTCCATGACTCAAGCCTTAATTTTAAGAATTAGAACCATCAGTCCTGAAAATTGTACAAACACTAATCTTATTGAAATCTTAGAATCCCAAATAAATTACCGGAAGTCAAATGAATATTGACGAGGCTATAAACATAAAGCAAATATATGTTATTGGTTTAGACCTTGGCATAGACAACAATAAATTAGGATATCTAGGCACCATGTTTAATGGGTAATTAGAGGCTTATTAATGCATATTTCGGTACCAAATTTAATTTATATACTAAAAAATTAGGATAAAATCCCTTTCTTGGGTTTAATGACATGTACTGATGTATATGTTACACGAACAGTACGTACCGGTCCAACCAAAGACCAATACTTTGACATGATAAGGCGAACCATGGTTGTTACTCTCCCGAGTATGTCTAGTTCAAACCAATTCAAATTCCCTTGTTAGAGAATGTCTTCTTCGGACATTTATTAGCCATGGAAAACAATTATTCATCATTTTATGTACAATTATTTCCTTATAAAACAACTCATCCTTCCCATGTTTCATCTTAAAGAAGAAGACCATCCAAGGCATACCATATTCTCTCGCTTTCTACAAGGGGCTTCCCTTGTTGTATTCTTGGGTATGATTGATTCAAAATCAACTCAAGTTCCTTTGTTTTTGTATTTAAAAGTCTTTTTTTGTCACCAATGAATACCACATTGGTATTATCCATTGTGAGTACCTTCAGCAAATGAATAATGTAATCATCTCACTCTTTCCTTGTAAAGCACTCAAACTGCCCAACATTCTGGCTTAAGAAAGCAAGGAAGATCAGTGAATTTCTTATAAAATTTTCTTCAAACATAAGTGTATTAGATAGTCAAACAGAAATGCCCGATGCACCTCATCCTCTCCTCTTTTATTCATTAATTTATTCAAGGCACTGAAAATTTCTCTCTTTGCTATATAACTCTATTTTCTGATTTAGTATTGACAAAGTTCCTTTTATTTGTAGTCTTCTGCTAAAATGATCTCTACAACAACTTGATAATGTAAGTCTATCACACTAGCTGCAGACAAATATTGACTTTGAGGACTGGCAGTTGGGGCATAACCATATGATAAAGGCTCAACTGATCCAAACAAGTAAATGATCCAGTATGTCTCCCCAATAGGCCACAATAAATATCATTTTAGTATCTAAGAAGAAGGTTTTAACTTTGACAATCCAGTGCTATTATCACGCTAGTAACAAAGGTCTGAGCCAGCTGAAACTAGTCAAATTTGGTACCCTGCTTTATCAAAATACTCTGGACACAAATACCATATGCCTATACCATGCCAGAAAAGTAGAAGTCCCTTGACATTGATAAGCATAGCTAGTAATCATATAATATGCCTTTTCTATGTCCAAAAATATAAAATATAAATATCCATACTTCTCCCCAAAAATTTTGAACACTAGCATTAGCAATAGAGATTATCACTGTGTCATTGCCATTAATTACTCAGACATGTAAGAATAAAAGAAAAAGGGCACCAATGCACAGCACAAGGCTCCATTAATACAGGGTCTAGGAGGGTCAATGCAAGCCTTTAAGAGGTTGTGTTTGTGAGTCGAGCTTTGCTCACCTAGGTCACAAAAAAACAACTTTATTATAGCACCCAAGGCTTTCTCCCTCTTGGACATGTTAAAATCCTCCGCAAAAGGCACACAATTTGAGTTTGTCATATTCTACAAGTTAAGATTAGACATACAAATTTATGGTCGATGCAAATGCATCAGTAAAGGCTAAATAACTGAAACAAAAAAGTAGGAGAAACAATCTACAGTGGGATTCAAGATCCATGAATCTGAAACAAATAATATGCATGGTCCATTGCAATGACACAATAACAGATATAATGCAATCTGATATATACTAACCTTGACAATATCCTCTTCACATTTACAGTTAGCTATCAAATAACTGAAAGTCTTGGAATCTGGTTTTATATCTGCATCTTCCATTTGTTTGAGAACCATAAGTGCTCCATAATTATTTTGCTACATATATGGAAAAAAAGAAAGACATAAGAGACCAAGATAGACAATAAAAAAAAGGGTATTATTTTAAGAGATATCCAGGTTCAACGGAACAAATTTGTATCATGAGACAGACACATCTTTCTTGCATTATAAATTTCATGTTTACAGAAGTGGTGATAAGATATAAAAAAGAGCAGTCCAATGGCAAAACCACAAAAGTATTCACAGCAAAGATTGAGATGGCAAAGATATCCATTTTACAAAGGACCAAAGGTAATGCCAGACTTTACTGAAGAACCACTAGGCTTCTTGGTCAAGAAACAAATGGATCAAGAAGATACCAGCCATAAAAAGTTGCATCAGTGCAACCTAGCTTGGTTTTAGCCTTTTAGGATTAAGAAGGAATGTTTTTTATCATCCAGTATTTGCTAGTCCGATCAAGGATGGGAACTGGAACATACAGCTCAATAACAGTCCATGATTTTCAGTGAATCGGTCAGTACAGATCGGTGTCCCATCCAGTATATCTATACTGACCCAATGCTAGCATGAAAAGATCTTTTGAACTTTTACAACCAAACCATTCATAATGTTTCTTTTGTCTAGGCCTTTCTTGGTCACTCTCTCCACTTGGAGGATCCACATTAGTATTGGAAAAGGTTCTAAAATGGTTCTTTAGCTGCTCCATGTTGATTGAATAACTAACTACATTCTCATATAAGAACTTTTAGACAAGTAGCATGGTTTTTCAATTAAATGCACAAGTTGTTATATGAATACATGTAAAAATGGGCAAAGAGAAATTTTTTTTTCAAATGTTTGGAATATTCATTTGTGCACTTAGTTTTTGAGGAAATTCCATGGCTTTCTGCAGTTTGCATGAGTTTTACATAGTAATAGAAATAGACTATCAATTATAGAGACAGTGGTTTGGACAATTTTGCTTCATCTTACAAAGAACAATGACAAAACAACAAAATAAGTGCTTACCTCCCTAAAATACCCAGCCATGATAATATTATACATGCTTGTAGTAGGCATTTCGTTCATCCCTTTCGCATATGCTAGCAAATTGTAAGCACCTTCAAACTGGATAGAAAGCAAAGTTCCACTAAGTATCAACATTTAACAGCAACAAGATGGATATTCACAATACAACAACCACAGATAATGTCCACAGAACACAGTACGAGTTTATTCATACCATTAAAAACTACTTTTCATTAGATTAGCCACAATACTTCCTAATCAATGTGAATCACTTGAAAAATTAAATTTGACATGCATGAGATTGACCAGAACATAAGACCAATAGCCTTGCGGTTTATACTGATAAGAGTATAAATCTGGACAATCAATGTTGCCAAGGAGACTCCAAACTGTCAGGAAAATTATGTGCTTTGTAGTATTGAAATGAAATAAGACACACGTAGCTTTTGGTGGTTATTATATCAATAAAGGCAACTATACATCATATGTGAGAAAACACATCAAAGCAAGGATTAAAGGTTTGACCTTGCTACTTGGTACAGACTAGTTTTTACAGTCCAATCCAGAAACCAAACTTACCAGTGGTGACCTTACTGCACTAGGTTTATTGGATAGTAAGCTGATTGGTACCAATTTGCATTAAATTGGTATGCCTATCGCCACTTACTCATAGCCGACTTACCATTATTGGTTTGTTTTGTAGATGGAGAAATCTGCAGTATTCTAGCAGCCTCACTTTTGCTTGTGTTTTAAGTCCTTGTAAGCTTCACGAGCAGAGTTGTCCGGTTATTATCGCTCAAACGAAACCAGGCCAAACAACCCCTTTTCCCCATATTACCGAGGGGGTTGCAACCAAGTCGAGCAACCAACAAAATGTCAACTATCACAGCTCCTTGGAATCCCCTAGGTAGCAGCACAAGGAGGCTGGGAGATTCAGAAATTGGAGGGGTGGTAAGTAGTATTAACTATTAAGTAAGCCCTATTGTGTCATTTGTTGCAAGTGCCTGGTGATCATTATGCATCATCTATCGGCGACCACTCACATTCACAAGAGTGCTCAGTTGCCTAACAAAAGTTCAGTTGCCTTTATTTGCTTGTGAGATCCAAAATTCAAGTACCATAGCATATCACCCGATACGGGCGATATGTATTGGTCCGACAGGGGATCAATATGCGGACCATCTCGTACCAGGTGGTACATGTTGCATGATGTTGTATCAGGTGAAACAGGGTATATACCGATCGGAATGGTCAAAATCCGATCATTACCAACCTGTACCGATTGCATTTCGACTGATACTGATCAAGGGTCGAGATTCCTCTCTTTCAACCCATTTCACTCTCTCAAACTCCTTGTCACTCATATTTCTCTTACATTCTCACATTTTCACTCTCTTAAACTCAACAAAATTGTAATTTGTGGATTGGATCAAATTTATGAGGCAAATTTAGGAAGATTAACACTTAAGTTAAAGGAAAAATACTCTAATCAATAGGTATGTATTCTCTTTCTAGATTTTTGTTGATTTATGATATGATTAAGCCACTTCTATATGGTTAATGTCTAATATGTTGTTTGACGTGTTTATGATGATAGAATAGCGTTAATTAAGGAGTAATTAAGGCCCTTAATGTTGTGAATAGTGTGCTTAATGCTGATTTTTTCAAAATTAGACATTTAATGGGTCAAATTTTGTATTTCATGGATATTAAGATGATTTACATGTTTATTATGGTATAATAGGTTTAATTAGATTTTAATTAAGTTTTTTAATACTGTGATTATTGGTTTTAATGATGATTTAATCAAAATTTAACCCATATCGGGTCAATTCAATGTCTTTAATACCTATTAGGGTGTTTGACATGTTTATAGTGATGAAAGAGAACTAATTAGGGATTAATTAACGGTGTTAATGCTATGATTAGTGTATTTTATTACAATGGTATTGAAATTTGACACATATTGGATCAATTAAATGTCTTTAATGCCTATTAGTGTGTTTGACATGTTTATACTGATAAAAGAAGAATAATTAGAGAGTAATTAAATATATTAATAGTGTGATTAGTGTATTTAATGATGATTGCATCATAATGTGACCTATATTGAATCAAATTCACGTATTTAATGTCTCTTAAGGTGTTTAACATATTTATAGTAGTAAAATAGAGTACATTGTCCAAATAGTCATTGACAATAGAGCTAATTTCAAGAAGACCGATTTACAATTAATGAAAAAAAGGACCATTGTTTGGGATTCCATGTACAGCTCATTGCATGGATCTAATGCTAAAGAATATTGGTGAACTACAATCAGTCAGCAAGTGTGTAGCCCGATAATAATCGATCACAAAGTTTATATATAATAATCATTGGGTCCACTTTTTGATACAAATGGTGAGATACTCCAATCCGGAATCACTCAATTTGTTATAAATTTCATTGTCTTAAACTCAATGCAACAAAAGAGGCAAGGCCTCAAGACAATGGTCACCTTACAAGAATGGTCCAATTCTAGGTATTTGAGATCGAGCTATGGAAAAAATGTGAAAAAGATTATTCTTTCTCACCTTAGTGGAATCACTTTATATTGTCCTCTGTAAGGTCAATATGGACAAGCATCCCCAAATGTCTTATCTTAGACATATGCTAATTACAATAAGAGAGGAGGTTAAGAAAGCATTTACAAATTATTTTAAAGTTGATCAGTATTTACAGATCATCAATTGCAAGATAGAAGTTCATATGAACCAAAACATCCATAATGCAGGTAAAACATATTCAGTGTAATTTTATTCATAATTTTAATATTTAAAAAAAATTTACTAATGAAATTATTTGTCTTGCAACGTATTATTAAAATTCAGCCATTCAATTTCGAAATAGTCTTAGAACGTAATTAAATTATTGATGCAACCGATGCTATTATGGAGGGCCAATTATTCCGAGAAATAATCGGTTCATTCTCCGACGTTGTAGTTGTATCATGTCGTTACAATATAGATCCTAGTATAGCTTTGCTAGGATTATAAACTATATTGGTTATGCTAATAAAGTCATTTATATCTTTTTACAATTGAGTGATGGCTACAATTTGGAGGGAATGCATCAAATTTAAGGAAGGTTGTTGTTTGTGTACTTTCACAGACGATGACCTCTAGTAGTTGCAAATGTAACTAGTCAACGTTCATATTGATTCACATGAAGGTCCAAAACAGACTATCATATGAACGATTGGAGAAACTAATATATATCCACTACAACGTGTGACTAAGGTTACAATGTGCCGAGCTGGACAAAGAGCCAGAGAAACCAGAGATTGATCCCATTGACCTCTAATACTACAACGAAGATTCACAGCCGATATTAGAGTGGGTCGAAGCAACGGAGAACCAAGAGGATCCTTTACTTGATGAGGCGAGAGATCATCCATGTCCTTTGCGTTTTATCACCAAGGCAATAGAAGAAGAGGAAGACCATCCCTAGTAGGAGGAAGATACCCCTTAGTCAGAACGTGGCGGTAGGAGCCGGGCAACATTGAATCAAACTACTCAAGGAACTAGAGACACACAACCATCACAATCGCCCGCTCAGCGCACAAAAGCAAAGGCAAAGGGGAAGGCAATAGTATTAGCTGCACCGTTGAAAGATTCGAGCTGTGCAATGAGACACCTCAATCACATTCAGCAACCTACACGATCCAGAGACATGATAGCGATGTGAACAATAATGCCTTGACCGATGATGGTGGTGACGTTGGGGAGTCGATGGTCCCGTCCTCATAGTTTAAGGATGGTGCAAGAATCGAAGAGCAATATTTTACGAATGCCACCCAAGATTCAGATCATAAAGCTCGACTAGGTACTAGTCAAGTTTATACATTAAAGGGGAACGAAAAGGCAATGAATGCTTTTAAGCAAATGCGATAGAGCCTACACTACGTAGACACAAAACGAAGCTCATTGTATTCACAATCGTAATATTATGAAAATTTTTACGACCAATAGTAATACGGTGATAGTTGGTCATTTATCTTTGAGCAGAAGTATGACGATCGATCTTATGATATAAAGCAGTAGATCAATGGCAAAAGTAGAAGTTCTGACATTCTCCATGCTCCACACCAATACATGCCATAATCATACTTGCCTCAAGAGCTGCCTTAGACACGTGTGGTTCACGACGATCAAACTACAACCATCACAACATTGATGTTTCAATGATATACGAAGTATCAATATACTATGTCATAGGATCAATTTTAGGATTGAGTCCAACAAACATATCAAATTGATATACAGAAACATAGGATCGAAGACCCCGATACATCGCCCGTGGACTCCCACCATTCTTTTTGGTGGTAGAACCAAGTATATCCATCGATTGATTACTTGATTCATTTAAATCTTAAAATTTAAGTTGTTTAAAAAATAATCTAACAATTCAAATCATTTATTTATAGATAATTCAATACCAATGGAAGGAACGGTCCAGAACGTATTATAAAGGTACTCCTTAAAGCCCAAAAAGGATATGTGTCACTATTTTTTTTCCTAATTTAGATTATTTTTGCTAAAATTATACTAAATTTATATTTATTTACAACTTAAAAACCCTAATCTAACTTTTTTCTACTTTTCAAGAATTTTTAAAGCTATTTTCGATAATTTTTTAAACCCTAATCTAACTTTTCAACTTAAAAAGGATATGTGTACCGCTTGGTACGGGCGATACGAACTGATCCAATATAGGACCGATACGGGTGATACATTGGTACACC
Organism: Musa itinerans; assembly: GCA_001649415.1. NCBI lineage: Eukaryota > Viridiplantae > Streptophyta > Magnoliopsida > Zingiberales > Musaceae > Musa > Musa itinerans. Next base: position 81,733 of record LVTN01000663.1, on the reverse strand, counting down.
TTAGTGTACCGTGTTGTCACGGAAAAAATTATAAACGGAGTGTTTGATGTAATGCTCATGTATGTCCGTATCTTTTAGTTTTGTTCATGCTTTGCACAATAGGTAGAGAGCTGATAGTAAGCTTGGCAGCCTCATTTTAGTTGCTTTGGTGACCGTTTTAGGCTTGTAAATAAAGGTTGTCATGTGGACACTTGTGAGCATTTCGATCTGTAGTGAACCATTTTGGACCCTTTGTTGTGCGACCATTCAGAGCTTGTGAAGTATATGGTTGTAATTTGCATTGACTATAAAGTATTTGTTGAAATGGTTGATTATGGATCCCGAGTGAAACGCTTTCTCTAACTCATTTTCTCTTTTGTAGGTCCTAAGGGACCATAGGAGGTTTCGGGAGGTTGACCTTTGTGGACGGACACACAAGCATGCTACACGACTTAAACAAAACCAGTTAAGTTCACAACATTTGGTATCAGAGCGGGACAAGCACACTTAGAAACACTTGGCATGCAAACGTGGGAGACCTAACGGGGCTGTGTTGAGGGCAACCAATACACGCGACCGTTTAGGGGAAATGGGCATGGAGATGTAGGGAAAGAAGTCGTTCAGAGGAATGGTCAAGACTGGCATTCAGAGGAATGACCAACACTTTACGCGAGAGGCACCACGAGGACAAGCAAACTGGGAACAATACATAGTGCACAAAGGTTGGGATGGCTAAGTTCGAGCTACGGCTCAACGTTGGCAACCAAACTTGACGGTGCTTAAGGCAAGCAGGACGCTTGGAAAAGGACGAGACCGTGCAAGGTGAGATAAATTGCTCAATAACCGAAAGAGCTGTGCAAAACTCACAGAGGTGAGGGGAATTGCTAACTCGAAGAATTCGATACTTATGCAAGGGCTTGTATGCAGACGATGGATTGTCCGTGGCCATCCCAAAGCGACTGAAACTCGACACCATGGAGCATTAAAACTTTCTCTTCAACATGAGAATGATACGTCTGTAGGAAGTTGAAGTGTGCAGTAAGTTTAGCATGTGCTAGAACTTGAGGGGTGCAACGAGGGGGCTGTATTTGCCAAGAGTCGCAATCTAGCAAGTGCGTTTGCGGGAGCAGAACAATGCACAGTTTGTTCGACAAGGTGAAGTAGTCCAAAGGGATAGTGGTCTCTGAAACTTCCAGAGGGAAGGATACGAAGAGAGAAGTTGCTCCAACAAGATAAATATCCAGGAGAGATAAGTCCCGGCTCTCTAAAGGGAGAATTATGTGCAATGGACCGCACATTTTGAGGAGCGAGTACCTCAAGACAACAGCTCCATAAATCTCAACGGACCGAGTGAGCAACGAGGAGTCGACGCATGATCTAACATAAGGTAATGCATTGGTGGATGCATTGCGAGATCAAGTGGAGGAGCGACCCAAGGCAATACCAAATAAAGGCACACTTGGAACCGATATGGAGATCAAACTCAACGGAGGGCTGACTTGTGGAATGATGGGAGCGAGGGCCACCATCAACTCAATACAAACCGAGGAGCGAGCAACTTGAGTGTAACTTAGTGAAATACCTAAGCCGCATGAAGGGGGTCAAGATAGAAGATGGCACATGGAGCGAAGGCACGAAACTTTCCTTGGATAGAGGTCAAGGACATGAACTCTTGCAGAGGCGAGAGCAAGATCATGTCGTTCCATGGGTCCCTTTTTCTGATGGAGTGGACTCACCCTGCATGATGCCAAAGATGAAGGGAGCTTTAAGGTACATGCATCTTATCTCATAGAAGCATTTGACGGAGGAACTAAGGCGACTCAACTAGCGAAGGTGATGTTGGGGTTAGAAGACCTTGTCACGGGACAAAAGGATGCGAAAGCGAGTACTCTTGAAGAATATACAACAATGCTGCCATTCGAGTTATAGTGGAGATTGTGCTAGTGAGGGTAGAGGCCCAGGATCTAGACAATGGTGCACCAATTTCAACGGTCGGTAGACTTCGGGAGCTACTAGGCGACGGATTGTCCTAGAGCTGTACTTCATCCGGATGTGACCCGAGAGCGAATAAACAAAGGTCAATTGCCAAATAAGCGAACACAATCGAAGGTGGCAGAGGCCCTACAATATGTTGGCAGAGGCCACACATGGAGAGATCGCAGTCCAAGTTCATCCCACAATGATCAGAATGTAATGGAGATGTCACCAGGAGGTGACATGATACAGTGGATCATGATGGAACACATCAAGGCAATGCGACACATACGAGACATGTCCTATGAGGAACTATGTCATACAAAGGTATGATTGGGAGCTACTAGGAGCTCTACTTCAGTGAACAACATAATGGCAAGAAGGGCTATGGATTCAAGGAGTGAATACAATGGTACCATAAAGGCGAGTCTTCCATGCGTGCACCGAAGTTTACATCGGGTGAAAGCCTTGGTCAATAGTATATGGGAGCTGTGTATCACCTAGAGGGAATTCCAAATGCAAGTACCAGAGAGTCCCATAGGAGGACTTGATCATGCAGAGGATGATTGGAGCGGCTAGAGAGTTGGACTGCTCTAGAGCCCATATTCGCTTAAAGGAGCCGAGCAAGTTAAAGGACAAGGCCGAGTAAGCAAACGTTGCTACCAAGGAAGCTAAGGAGAACAAAATCGACATGAGCCCTACAACATAATGGTGGAGGCCATACATAGGAGTTGTAGTCTATCTTTCCATCGACCAAAGGAAACTGCTCGGAGAACACAGAGGTGCTGAAGTAGATAGTCGAAAGGGGCGAGGAAGTAATGACAAGTCCAGAGGGACTTAGTTACCCAAAACTAAGCATCGATTAAAATAGAGATGAACTCGAAGGAATATGACAATGCCACAAAGACGGATCTACCGATCGCGAAAAAAGGGACGCAGATGCGAGATAACGAATGGTAGGGCCATAGGCATGGTAGCGCAATGGTATCGCAGAAGCGAGACTTCTGTGGAGTCATCAATCTCTTACTCTTATGGAGGGAGAGCGCTTGGTCGTGAAAGGGGTTGGGAAAGTGGAGAATGTAGAGGCAAACGCCAAGTACCGAGACAAGGCCGAAGGGTAAAGGCCAGAAAACTTCATAAGACTAATGTTAACGAGCTTCTCATCAAGATAACCGAAAGTGGAGAACTTCGAGTTGATGCAAGAGTACTCGACCAAGGAACAAAGCAAGTAATACACGGTGTTGTACCTTTGCTACTTAGAGGAGTAGGCGGTAGAGATAATAGAGAAGACGGTACAATCCTAGAGGCGACCAAAACTATTAGAGACTTGTTTCAAGTTTGGGTGAAAACTTCTTGCATTCCAAAAGTTCGATGATAATGAGAAGGTGAATCACAGTAGTTAACTCAACGCAAGGAGTGCAAACACTTCAAGTGCTTCGGAAGTGCGAGCAAAGAGCAGGCGAATGCTAGTAACTAACTCGATGCATGGAGTACAACCTTCGATGATGTAGGCAAAGTCAAATAACCTTTGGCTTCTCAAGTCTTAAGAGAATGAGCAAAATCGAGTACCCCAATTTTCTTATTTATTCAGTAGAAAAGCTCTGCACAGGTTCAAAGACCCTTCGAAGAAAACCTAATGGAAGACAATAGTTATCAAATCCTCACCAATGGTGATCGATGCTACTGAGAGTAGATTGTCTGCTTCATTACCCAACAGAACGCCAATCGAAAACGAAAGTGATACGAACTTACTTGGAAGTGACAACTAAGTGGAAGAAGAATCGATAGGCAAATTTTACGGAGGAATAATTCCAAAAACTTTAAAGTCTACGAGGCGATGCTCGTTAAAGCTCCAATAGGCATCCACCCAGTTCAAGCGACATGATTCATTTAAGAGACTGACATATAACAAGACAAGGTCTTTTCCTTCATCTAAAGGATCCACAGGAATCAACAAGGATTAGCACAACTCAGCCGACCCCACACCAGAGTCTATCATTAACGAGTTAAAGCAGCATAGCGGATCAAAGTTCGACTACTCAATAACAACGACGAAGAGTAGTTGGGAGCCAAGTGGCGCATTGCAACTGGAAGATTGAAGACTCAATAAAGGCGAGGAGATACAATGTCGGCAAAGGCTTCGATGAGGACGTTGAAGGAATAAGTGGGGGCGAATGTCATGAACAAAATTGTAAACGAGGTGTTTAATGTAATGCTCATGTATGTCTGTGTCTTTTGGTTTTGTTCATGCTTTACATAGCATATAGAGGGCTGATAGTAGGCTTGGCAACCCTATCTTAGTTGCTTTGGTGGTCGTTTTAGGCTTGTAAATGAAGGTTATGTTATATGGATACTTGTGGGCATTTCAATCTGTAGTGGACCATTTTGGACCCTTTGTTGTGCGACTGTTCAGAGCTTATGGAGTTTATGGTTACAATTTGTATTGGCTATAAAGTGTTTGCTGAAATAGTTGTTTGTAGATCCCGAGTGAAATATTTTCTCTAATCTCTTTTCTCTTTTGTAGGTCCTAAAGGGCCATAGGAGGTTTCGGGGAGGCTAACCTTTAAAAACAAACATGCAAGGATGCCGCACGACTTAAGCAAAACCAACTAAGTTCATGACAATGTGTCGGTATGCTCGGTACAACTCGGTACGTATCGTACCGACAACTGATTGGTACATCGGTACGATACGGTATTCAAAACTTTGGTATTTATAGCCTTCTCATTATGAGGCATCTTATAGCCAACAGATATAAGGCAAGTGAGGTCAACTTTTTTCGAGTTTAATCATTCTTATGACATAAAGCAACATATCAATAATGATAGTCAAAGTTTCAATGCACTCCAACCTCCGCAGGCCTATATGCCACGACCATTCTTGTATTAGGAAGCTCCTAGAAAACTTGTTAATAATGATAGGCAATGACTCTTACCACATTGATGTATCAATGATACACGGTTTACCACGACAATATGAGTATTTTCAAGATTAGGTCTGATAAATCTATCATATCAATATACTAACTTTAAAGGATTGAGGGACCCGATCCATCAACCGTGGAGTCTCGTCATTCAATTTGGTGATAGAAACAACTATATGTTAATGTTATCTTGATAATTTATTTTGCTCAAATATTAGAGGTTTGACACCTAATCCAACATCACAACTCTCTCTTTTTATTAAGGTGATTCAAGATCAATGAAAGCAACTTTCTTTGATGGAAGGACCATACAACAAAGCTCATAGATCCAAAAATATAAGAATTTCAATTTTCACTTATGGCTTAGATATACATTATTCTTATTTAAATTTATAAATTAAGCGAAAAAAACCCAGAAATGAGTTTTTTTTCTCAATTTCAATTGATTTACTAGTATGTACCAACGTACAACACATAGGTACCAACCAGCATGTGTCAATCTGGTCGAAGAATGATACACCTGGTCCATATGAGATAGTAAACCTTGGATTAAAGAGAAATAAAAGAGCAATTAATTAACAATAGTTCCCACATCTTGTTGACTTTTTATAGTGTGGATTAATAGAGAAGAAAAATAGCATACCTATTTCTAATAAGAAACCAGCATGTGACTTCCAAGGTTGACTAGTCTAAATCTTAGCATACTAAAAAGATAAAAATATATATTAACTATGAGGAACATGCGACTCCAAAACCACCCAAAGTTAAATTCAAATGCCTTGGCATCTCACATGCTCAAACTTTTAGTTTTTAGTTATAAACTAATTTCCTTGACATGCAATGTGCCAGCTTTACATGTAATAATTTTTCAAATAAAAGCAACAATAAAAAGCAAGAAGAGAACCTGAAAATGATTTTCCTATGAAAAATAGTTTCTTATCCATGCAAAGAACAGTTGTTTGTCATTTTCGACAAATATTCCACCGCACAGAATAAATAGTATGGCCCATTTTGAAGACAAGACAACAATAAGTTACCAAGGAAGGAAAAAGCATTCAGGTAAGATTTGGCATCACTTTTTTTTTGTGAAAAAAAAAATCTAAGCTACAAAACATGTTTATGACGACTTTCCTTAATGATCGCACAAAATTATAATTTTCAGTTTTTTTTCAAAAGCGAAACTCCATCCTTCAAAAGACTTCAGAAACAAAACAAGAAACAAGACAAACAAACAAGAATTTGTTTTCCCAATTATTACTTCATCTTTGATAACCATATTTTCTCCAGAAAACCAAAAATGGGGCAAAAAGTCTGTTTTGGTAAAAAAGACTACAGAAAAAAGGGACTAAGAGATGAAGAATATCTAGGTACTAAAATTACACTAACATACATCTTTCATCTTCACAAACAGGCTTATCATGCTCTCAAAGGAGTCTCCTTTTGGTGTCAAGTTATGTTGCTGCATCATCGAATAGACTGGATGAACCTAAATCAAGATCTGGGGCATATAAGCAAAATAATAACCAGCAGAAACAAATAAAATGCAAACTCAATATCATACATAAATGCAACAAAATAAAAGTAAGTTAAATATTTTTCAATTAGGATAGATGCTTCATGTGCTGTACAATGGAAGAGAATCCTTACTAGTGCTCTTCTAACTCAGCATGAAACATAGTTCAGACTCTGAAACTAAAATGATGGACAACAGCATCGAAGAAACAGTATTCAGTTTTAATAAATTTAAATGATGCAAGCTGAAATTAGAATATTTCCTAATTCACCATATGTCAAGTATCTTCAGTTCTTGCCGACATTAGTAAATTTTTTTTTCAATTATGAAGATAAGATGAAAGGCTTCACCCAATCAAAAAAGAGAAGGCCCACAAAGTTTTCCAGAAAATAAAAGGGAAAAAACAGAAAAAGGAAATTGAGACTTCCTCTTCTACTTCATGCCATCTAGGATTATGAAAAGTGAGTTTTGGCCTTTAAGTATTCATTTTTCCCCCTTTGGAAATTTGAACTGAAGAATCCTTTTCATTTCCAGCTCTCTGTACTTTTTTTCCCCCATGTCATTACGAGTATATTATTTTATCTAAAAAATGTGGCATCACATTGCTGAGTTATATTACGACATTACATTTTAAATCAAATTGTTCTTAGTTACCAGTATCTTTCAATTTAGAAACCATTCCAGCTTAAGATCTGGATGTTGGTATGATTGTTATGTTTGTTATAGAATAAAGACCAATTGGCAGGATTAGGAATATCATTATAATATTATGTAAGATTGTTGGAAATTAAGAGGTGTAGAATTGATGCCAAAGTACCATAATTTTGAATCAAAGCCTACATTGTGAAGCTTACTAAATTGGCAAGAATTCAGTTATTCTACTATCTGAAGGCCTTGGGGTCGGTTTATATTTGTGTACAGCCAACTGCCAAAATACATATATCAAAGAAAATTCTATATTTGGAGCTAACTCATCTAATAACTGTATCAAAAAATTCAAACCCAAACTTGACCTACCTGATATATGTAAAGAGAACCAATTTGTTTAAACTCCCATCAATAAACAGGTCATTTGTTTCAAGTCAATGATGACACAGTCAACATGAATTGACACACTTGCACAATCCAAACTCGAATTGGTAAATTCAGATTGACCAAGTAATGACACGATTAAACCTTATAATATTCATAAATAACAATAACATAGTTAACACAAAAATGAAAATGGCATATCTGACATATTTAAGATTATTATCAATTGCCCTAATTGGTTTCAGTCGGTTCAAATTTGTAAACCTGAATCAGACCCTTTTAATGATTTTGTTGTTCCTGTTAAACCTTTTATGACTGAAATTCATATAAGCCAAAGAAACCTGCTTATATTACATCAAGGTTGGCCAGGCAACAATTGCCACTCCTAATGGTAGTTAAGTTTATTTCCTCTGACTTGCTGAGAGATAAGGACCTTTGCTCACAATATGGGCCTCACAACTTAGCTGGGCTGTCATACAAACTGGCAATTACCATGGATGGTTGCCCCTCTCATGTTCAGATGGTAAATGGAGCCATGATCCAAGATTACATTAGGATTTATGAGTTGTGAGCCAGAGTCCACAGATGTTAATGATATTTCACAAGAGAACACCAAATTTTATAGATGCTATCCTTTTTACCAACACAACCTATACAATAACAACAAGATTAATGAGAAACAATATTTCTACAATGTTTACTAGTGCTAACTTAGATGAAACAATAAAAAAGCTCATGGCATGAAGTACTCCACTCAAGAGACATACTATTCCACCACTTTGTAAGACAACTGGATCCTACCCAGTGTCAGATGAGATGACCTCCACTCATAACTCAAGAACAAGCCATGGTCAACAGAAGTGATATGGTGACAAATGAAGACAGAGATCATGTGGATTCGTAGGTAGAAACTCGTAGATTAGTCAAAATTCAGATTAGCTTGACAAGCTTCAAAATGTATTTTTTAGAGAATAGTCCTTGACAATTATTTAGGCTCTGACTTACAGCTACATCCCACAAACAGTGAGTGTTGATCCAACATGATCACAAGTTATTTGCTAACAAGCAAACTACTTCAGTTGGAGCTGATCTACCTACTTGAACATGATAGAAGAGAGAGCCGCAGATGATCACATAAAAGAAGACAACCCTCAGAGCCACAGTAAGGGTGGCTTCTATAAGCTAGGTGACCAGGATTTGAGACAGAGAAGCAACCTCTCTATAAGGCTGCACATATTGACTCCCACTAGACCCCACATTGGCACGTGCCTTCTTCACTAGACCTTCCTTTCTTTTCTATAATCAACCAAACCGTGGTTGCTGACAGTTATTTGAGCATAATATAGCAATTTGAATGTTAAATATATCAATTTCCTAATTCCTAGGCCATTGTTTTTTTGCCAAATCATCATGAAAAGCAGGCCAACGATGACACAAGGATTATCTAACATTTTGAGCCACAGAAGAATGTAGAATAAAACGAAAAGAAGCATCTGCTCGATGAGAGAAATTTTACAAGTTTCCTTACGACAGAGACTACCTTTCTGTTTGAATGGTAAATCCTCATCAAAGCCTAGAAGAAGCACAAGCACGCTCATGAAAATATCTTTTTAAGGATAACTATTTTACAAAATCCAAGTGTCACGAATTCCCTATTATCCTTTTGAGTTGTCACTCATGGGCATACTTTGGTATTGCTTTTGAAATGAAGTATGGATGTGAACTACTAATTGGGCACATTTGGTGAGATAATTGGCGGCAGAATCATGCCTAGATAATAAGGACATCATCCTAATAGAATCAATTTCAGAATCCACATCATCCAAGTTATGTGACAAAATAAGCATTATTGGGTAAAGATGTTGAATCCACAAACAGTAGAACTTCATATCAGCAGATTTGGACTTCAACAAACCATAATATTCCACTATTTGACCATGGAGTTTCTGAACAATACTATAACCTGTTTAGGACATTAACATATTAACAGCATGAACAAACTAAATGGAGTTGGTGGAGAATTAAAGCATACCATGTCAAGCTCACCATATTGTTCACAAGCATGCAATATTGGACGAAAACATTGGATTGGTACATCCAAACCAGATTTACAAATATGGTCCACTATATCAAGGGCAGCATAAATCTGCAAACAATTCATGGAGTATTCCATTAATTCAAAAATGAACCAGAATATATGGCTAGAGACTTCAAAATAAAACGTAAAACACAGAACAAAGATCGAACAAAATTCAAAAAGTGCTTATTCCTAAACTGAGTTCAACATATGTGATGTTTAATAACCAGCAGAATGTTTGGAAGCCAAAACAGAGATGAGTTTCATGATCAATACAGTTAAAGCCAGTGATTTAAAAAGCGCTAGGCGCCAAAAGGCGCCAAGGTCCAAAAACGCCCGAGGCGCTAGGCGCTCACCCAAGCGCTCACCCGAGCGAAGCGAGGCACTAAAATATAAAAATATATAATATAATTAATAAATATAATTATTTAAATAAAAATATGCTATTAAATTAAGAAAATCTAAGATACAAAATCATAATGTCACATTAACAAAAAGTTTCAAAATTCAAAACAATAAAAATTAATGTTGAAAATAAAATTTTCAAATAAATAAAAATTAACAACATTAAAATCAAAATAATATATTATTAATCTATTAACAGTATTGAAAATTAATCATTTCAAAATTCAAATCAACTTAATATTAACA
>LVTN01000663.1:24429-70999 GCA_001649415.1 Musa itinerans | reverse complement strand
CCCGAAGCGCCCAGCGCTTGGGCTCGGGCGAGCGCCCAGGCGGCGCCTGTTTGAAGCGCGCCGCCTGGGAGATTAGCGAGGCGCTCGGGCCTCACCTCGCCTCGCCCGAGCGCCTAGGCGAGCGCCCGAGCGCCTTTTTCAATCACTGGTTAAAGCATCATATTTTTCAGATCAATATGCTAAAATCAGAGGAGCAAGTCATTAAATTGCTAGAATACGTTGCCACCGGCATATATCTGCAACAAATTTCATACTAGCTAGAACAGGATTTGTGCCTAGACCATGCGGTGTTAGCACACCCTCATGCCTGTACAAAATCTTGCACACTAATGTGACAACCAAAGAAGCATTGACACAAGCACATGATATACATATGCCAAAATAGAAAATCTTCAAAACGAAGACACAGCACAGCAATTACCAAATATGAATTTTGTATATATCGCTAAAATTTTTATATATCAAAAATATTGTGCAGTGTGAACAACTTGGATAATCTATGATTATTTACATGGGCTGCAGTTCCCCCTAGTTCAGTTTGTAATGACTGATGTATACTAGTCCGAGCCCAAACTGAAATGCAGAAAGCCCCCATTTTAGTTAATTCTATTAGAAAAAAATTAAAACAAAGGATTAGGACATCACCTTGCAGAATTTAAAATTTTGAGGCCTCTTCATTCACAAAATTTGCACAATGATTTCACTTTTGCTTAGCCATTACCTCTAAGTTTGTGTCACATCCGCTTTTCAATGTCACTCTACTAGAAGATGAAGGAACCTTTGGTGAAATCGATCAACATGGGATAAGAGAAATGAGGCATTCGTTTTCACCCATTCTCTCAAAAGTTGAAAAGACCAAGGTATCTTGACTTTGCCCACCACTGGAAGGTTGTACTCCATACATTATTCCAATTGCCTTCACCTACATTTGCTCTTTGCTCATCCTCTTAGAGCGCTCGAAGTGTTCCACTCCTTGCATAGAATTGGTAAATAGACTTAGCCTCATTTCTAGAATGCAAGAATGTGTGTTTCCCTGAAAGAACAAAATTTCACCGCGACTAGAGCAAGTCTCTAATAGATCGGGTCCCTCTAGGTTTACCACCTTCATCATTTTTTCCACCTACTCAACCGAGCACAAAAGGTTATAGCACTATGTGCTGGCTACTTTGTTCCTTAGTCGATCACCATCACATCCACCTGAAGACCCCCACTTTCGGTTATCTCGATATAAAGTCCCTAAACAGAAGCCTTACAAAGTTCTCTAACCACTACCTTACTGCCTTGTCCTGGTACCTAGTGCTTGCCCCATTGGACTATCCATTGCCTAGACCCCCTTCTCAACCAATGCCCTCTCTTCATGAGAGCAAGAGAATGATGGCTCCCCAAAAACCCCACTTATGTTGTACTGTGACAAATCCTTAGGATCACAGCCCTATTGTGCCTCAGATCTACAACCCTTTTTACCATGATCGATAGAATCCACCACTCCGACCTCATGGCACTCCTTCTTGAGTCCATTCAGACCGATGCTGCATGTGTTGGCATGCACTCTAAAGACCCACCTATGTGGTCTTGTGTCACATATGCCGATACTTAAAGCCTCTATCTAATGCAAATTTGATGCACATATGGAAGACTCATCTCTACGGTACCATGGAGTCCATAGCCATTGTTCTAATACAAATTCGATACACGCATGGAAAACTCACCTTTATTGGTACCAATGACATCACTAATTGAATCTCATAGCCCTTTTACAAACTCTTTCAGTGGTCGATCAATCATTCTTCAACTTACATAGTCTCATCCTTTGAGTCCATTGTCAAGCGTTCTCACTTACATCGAGCATCATCAAATTAGGTTGGCATCAAGCCATAGCTTGAACTCAGTCATCCCAACCTTTATGCACATACGCATACTTCCTAACTCACTTGTTCTCGTGGTGCCTATCACATGAGAGGTTGGTTGTTCCTTCGAATGCCAATTTCAAATGTTTATCGACTCCATTATCCATGCCTCATGCAACCCTACTAGGTCCCCTACGTTGCATGCTAAGTGTTTGTTAATGTGCTTGTTCCGGCTCTAATACCATTCTATCACAAACGTATCTGGATTTTTATAAAACGTCAAATGCCTTAGGTCCAACTAGAATGGGTTATAAACATGCTTTGAATGCCTTGACTGTAGCACTCTGTGATAGTGTGTCGATACGCTATACAGATAGGTCCAAGCGTAGATTATTTATATATGTAACTTGTTAACAACCATTCATAGAGATATTTCAAATGTGTAAAGAAAATATAAATTAAGGAAATTATTCACATCAGAATAAGTCAACAATTCAAATTCACTCTACCTTTATTCAATATGTCTAGAAGTCACACATATATATGTGTGTGTGTGTGTGTGTGTATATATATATATATAATATATATATATATAATATATATATATATATATATCATAAATTTATCATAAAAATGAAAGAGGGCATCACTTCAAAGGAATAGTTCAGCATAACTCGGACAAGAATTCATAGTAATCCCTTTATCATGCTATCATACTAATGGCTATCACAAATGCCAGTTCATATTATTCCAGAAGCGTACTTGTGTCCTCATGTAGACAATCATGCAATTAACTATAATGCATAGATGACAAATACATATCACGTTCGACTACATAACGTTTTTTAGGCATAACTTTACAACTAAACATCCCTTACATGCCCACTTTCTTGCAGATGAAACCATAACATTATAATGAAAATTTAATTCTAGCTCCTTCATAGGTTTAAGTAGAACCATTGCCTTATGCCGATCGGGATCTAATTCAGTTTAGCTCTAGCTATACTGAAACGGTATATCTATCACAGCCACATATATAAATATGTTATTCCTTACAAGAAAGAAACTTGATTAAGCAGCTTAATTGCTTCAGCTGGGATTGCACTATCTAATTCAGTTTAGCTCTAGCTATACTGAAACTGTATATCTATCACAGCCACATATATATATATGTTATTCCTTACAAGAAAGAAACTTGATTAAGCAGCTTAATTGCTTCAGCTGGGATTGCACTCTATTGGTCATGGATAATAACATGAAACCAGAGCCATCACTACTAAATTATCATAAACAATGCAACACCTGGCAGACTATGTAACTAATTGTAAACAAGTACTTCTCACAGTCCCTGGTCAACAATTTCAGCAGAAAAAATTTCACCTCTTCAAGTTTACAATGTGTTTTCATAAATATATTATCATGTCAACATGCATCTATGTGGTCCATTACTCCAGCTTTTTTCTTTTTCATACTAAATAGTTCACAGATTCTTCTGATAAATTAACCTAAAGTACATAACATCATAAGATGCACAAACACCTTTCCAGATTCCCAAAGATTTCTTATGCATGTTAAATCTTGCATTTAGTTTCTAATTGTATACTCATTCGCAGAGAAGCACATTTTCCTTGAACCACCTAGCCTCTACAAGAATCAACATAGCACATGATTAAAAGAAAAAAGGAATCCAAGATATGCTTAATCTTCATACTTTCTATTGAAAATCCCTGCCATATTCGATAGCTCCAGTGATCGAATCCTAACATATTGTTAAAACAAATCGTCAACAAAAGTATATAGGATAACACAAGTAACATAATTGGCAAACAAAGAGGTCTCAGATTTTGACCAAGTTGCCTAATCTTGTCAAAATGCTCGAGTTTCTTTACCAGAATAATATGACATGGAATATTAGAACAATATGACAGAAAAAGCGGCTAGGGGATGTACCTTACAAGAGTTGCAACAATGCATGATGACCTTCTCATATGATGCAATGGAGGGTATTATTCCAAGTTTCTGATGCAAGTTAATGAACTTTGATACAACATCTTCGACCTTCAAGGTTCAATAATGTCTCATCATATGGTGAAATTATGAACCATTAAATACATGAAGACATTTTTTAAACTTCACGATACACAGACTTCTCATTGTGGGAACCAACAACAGACCAAGAAAGAAAAGGAGATGGATGGGAACATTCAGTTAAAATGAGTAATTTTAAGCAGACAAACATTACTGAAAAGGATAGCATGTATTATATCTAATAACAGCAGGAAATGATGTTCACAGCAGGTACAAATGCCTCTTGCAAATATTATATTAGCAATGTAAACATCAAAGTCTAGGCCTTCTAAAAGCAACTATCATGAGCGAGGTTCGTAATTTCGTATCATACCGGTGTTTCGAGCTTTGCTCGGTATGGTATGGTACAAGCGTACCGAGCGGTACGCTAGGGTGTATCGCTCAGTACGTATATATATATATATATATATAAAAGAAGGCGTACGCTACCTCGACAACGTCGCCTCCTTTTCTTCTCCTCATCTGCGACGTTCGACAAAGGAATCGAAGGCCGCAGACGCCTCCGACCTTCGGCGAAGAAAGCGGTGAAGAAGAAGACGAGCCGCCACCTCTCCGTTACCTTCTAGATCAGGATTGTCGAGAGAGGGTAGTGCCGGAACGGAAAGCGTCGAGGTTCTCCCAATTCTCCCTCTTCTTCGAGCACCTTCTCTCTCTTCTCCCTCGACGCTTCTTCTCTCGTCACAACCAGGCTGATACCATCCGGTAGTGGGCGGTCTGTGTACCGATCTACTGGCAGACCAGTATGTACCATCAGGTACGGGCAGTATCATTCAAATTAAAATCCTTGATCATGAGTGTCTAACAATCACATCAACTCAAAAAGATTTAACAACTAGGTAGGTCTCTTGCCTATAGTTTCTCTCATAGGTTTCTCTCTTCTCCAATAATGCCATGGTTGGAAGTTTGGTTTGGTAGAATCAACTGAAAATTTCACTCTAGTTTGAGTCCAGTCAAAATGGAATCCTGAACATTGACAGGTCATCTCTGATGGGTCCAAATAACTGAGTACCTCACATATACAAGTAATTGTTCACTAGTTATAGGCTGAGCCAAGGTTTCAAATCTCAGTCCATTATTGCTTTCAGTGACTCATCAGATTGTATGGTACCAATGTACCAGGCAGTATACTGACCCAAACCGCTGGGCACCAACTGAAAAAAAGATTAAAAATTAACAGTAACTGGTACTTTGTCAGAACAGTAAATACCAGTTGGTATACCTTATCGACCAATATTTGAAACCTTAGGTTAATTTCTTTTCCAAATAAAATCTTAGTTGATATTATGATCTGGCCTGACCTTGGATCCCTCCCATTAGCCTCAAGTGTCGGCTATGACCTAACTAAACCTATATGACACAACTTTAAAACCAAATAGGGCTTGGACTAACCTTAAACACCCTTCTACATCTTTGGACAGGGATGCAAGCACAGGGTCTCATGCTTTGTAGAAATGTAAATCAGATGTTCATTACGATGGTTCTCCATTATTAAGAAATCATAATATATCACAATGTAATAAATAAAGGTTGAAAGGGAGTATAAGACAGATTTAAGGGGAAGACCACAAAGCTGGAGGGAATCTCACAAGAGATAGGGAAGAGAACAACATGAGGCTATCACACTATAAAGGAATTCATCGTTTTATTTGGAAAGAACATTATGTCTCAGTCATCAAAATCACCTGCTTAGACTCTTAATAATAACTCTATGCAACAAAAGCAGTTCTAAAGATTTGAAAAGAAAGAAATAAATTACAATACATTGATTTAAGTTCCCTTTTCTGCTTTCTGTTTTCCCAGCAAGATCTTAAAAATCTGTCATACTAAGGTTGATTTTAATGTTTGTTGTTCTCTACTGTCTTGTTCTAATTTGATGCTCGTTTTAATATAACTATTACTCCTAATAGTTCATCAAACATTGGAATCCTGAACTAAAATAGACTTGAATCTGATAAAAAAATCATTATTACATTATTCTAACAAAAATAACTCCGACAATATCAAGGAAATAAAAGAATCCCTATGGCTCAGATTAAACCTAGAAAAGGCCCAATAAAGATGATCCAAAAAATCAGATAACTTAAGCCTAACACTTCTACCCTCAATCTAATTAGACCCGATCTTGGCTTTGGGGTCAAGTTGATCTTCAATGAAAATCTTGAAGTCATGATATTCCAGCATATTTCAGCTGATTGACAAGTCTAATCCATGTCATCCCAAAAAAAAAAAAAGGATCAGCTTAACCTGACTCAAAATAGGAGAAAAGATCTTTGCTACCTGCAACAAGAACTAGATTTACTATTTTACAGTGAATTGCAGATGTCTTTTTCCATTATTTTTAGTATCAACTTGACGAAGTTCCTGAAGTTCTATTTTGAGTCAAATTAGCATCCAAAAGTTCTCTCTTATGATATTTTATAAGGTAACAAGGTCCCCACTACAGGAACATTTTCCACACAACTCCTAATTATAAGAGTTGCTATGCAGGCTTTAAAGCAGAAGCCAAGTTTCTTTCTTGATTGGCAAACAATAACTTAGTTTAGCTTAATTCTCATGCTCAGAAAGTTTGGAGGGTCTCATTTTCCTCAAAGTAGAGGCTCTTCTTAGAAAGGCCATCTCCCAATAATAGTTGCATGGATAGTCTTAGGAGTTTGGATTACAAGTGTGAATGTCAAAAGTGAGGTTCACCGTTCACCTCCTAAGTTTTTGAGATCACATAAAATCTTATTTATTAAATTAAAAAATTTGGTCATTTTTTATCACTGACCATACATGTTTAACTATGTCAAAATTCAGGTACTGATATTTTTCTCAAGGATTTAAATAACGATATTTATCCAATCAGACCAAGTACCAATAGCACATTGTATAGCTCAATATTGATACTACACCATTCATTTTCTAATTTTTCTATTATTGATGCAATACAGGTAGGTATATCACACAGTTTACTGTTATCATACCTGTTCAACAGGATTATGGAAAAGTATTGGATTGAAACTTAAAAACCTGGTTCTTGTATCTTTATGTAATGTATTTTTCATATTTTCAGCACTTTTATTATAAACAGTGATTAAGCATAGTTTTCTACTAAGTTTGTTTTGCAGTTCATCATTTTATCTTTATTCATTTTTTTATGAATTAAGCATTCCTAGATTTTGATGATTTAACATTGTCTGGTAACAGAATCCTGAACAAAGAAATAAGCACACAAAGACACATTTGTCAAACGCATGAAGTTTGCACTTCAAGGAAGCATGAGAATTACCATCATCCATCATGAGAAGTTCCTCACCGCTAAGTTTGGTACACAAGTTGTATATTCATAAATGTAGAATGAGATATCCTCCTCTCCAAATCCTGAATGTAACAAATCAAACTCATCAATTAACAAGAAAGTTAAGAGCCTTGCTAAAATTACTGGAAAACAGCACTATGCTTCATAAAAATATTAGCCCAAGCAGTTCCTAAGAGTCCAATAATGAGAAGTCAAAGGATGAAGTCATCATTGTCCAGCTCAAATGTTAATTTAGGCTCATCTGACATTCACAACCCATCTTTGGTTATCATATTCTCCTTAACAACACTCAAGATCCCACAAGGTGATGCTGGAGCAATTTAGTTTATCAATTATCTAAATAAATTTTATTATTTAAATATATTTTGCATAAATCATAAGTTGCCACATGACAACATCTACTCAAGTCAAAGAAAAAGGAAAGAAATGCAGAAAAGAGTGGAAAAAATCAAGTTCGTTATTGATTGAAGATCTTAAAGATTCATCTCTACAAAAATGGGTGTCTATCAATCAAAAATATTATCAAGAATAGGAGGATTATTCTTCAAATCAAGTAAAGAATATTATCTTCTTTGAAGGAAGGAACTGATCATATATTTCATTTGATGCGATTGTAATTTTTCTTGTTTCTGTATTTTCCTTCCTATTATTGTACTTGGGCCTATAAAAAAGAGGCTAGAACTTTGTAATACATTAATCATGAATGAATCAATGAATTGAGTTCATTTTCACCTTGTGCGTGAGTGGTACGAGACCACAATTATGTTTCCGATGGAATGATTCCATCGGCCACATGCGAGATGTGTGGAGGTATGAGGCCTTCATTTTGGGAGTTCGGTCCTTGAGCCAAAGTGAGTCGGGTAGTTATCCCTTTGTTTTCCTATTGTTTTTCAGTTACTATCTTTCTATTCTTCTCTTTCTGGTTCCTCAATTATCACAGAGCGATCTGATCATACCACAAAGTTGCAAACCCACCAAACATTCGCATGAGGCTAGTGCCACTGGTTCTCCTTTTTCCACCACCAAGTAGAGGTCTAATCACAAGTAAAAATATGAAAAAGTAGCCAATTTAAACATCCAGCAAGACCATAGGTCTTTGTGATCCTTCCACAAATATCTCTTCTATCCTTTCCCACAGCTAGAAACTCCAACCATGAAGAACACCTCTCAAGACTCTCTCTCCTACTACCATTGTGAAGTATTTTTCCACCAACGAGCTTGTCCTTCAAACTTGACAACCCTCTCTACCAAAGACCCCGACCCGTCCTTGTAAACACCCCTCTCACCAAAATAATATAATAACAATAATAACACAAAACCACCAGTGGAAAAAAACACCCCCACTTTAGCTCAAATTTCTCTGGTCTAATCATCTGCAAGTATAATGACAAAAGAGTGATGGTTCAAGGATGCACACACCTTCAGCATACATGCTAGTTAGTGGCAGTTGCATACCATGACATGAACCTGTGTTAGAAATTTGTTAACATACCTTAAGTGCTTTTGATGGTATGACACCCTGATCTGTAATTTAACAAATCATCCATTCAAAATCTCACTCTACCATTAGGTGCAGGGAAACAAAGGCCAAGTCATGGACCTCAATGACCACACATCAAAAGAAGTCTGTGACATCGAGATTTTAATATACAAGTCAGCATATTACAAAGTGGAAAGGTTTGGAATGTTTTTACCAGATCAGCAAGATTGTGCTAAAGAGTTTACGCTGGTGTCAGGTGCAACCAACATAGTGGACAAGGTGGAGTCAGATGGGTTGTTATTGGCTGGGTAACAACTCTGCTTCAGGCTGTCCTATCTCCTATTAAAAAGCAGTGTCCATATCAAACACAACAAAAACCTCAGTACCATGCTAGAGGACCAGAGGTCCATCTACTTCAGCTAAACCTCTGGCTCATCTAGTGTTACTAATGTTACACTAGAAAAGTTCCCAGTCTGATATGAGCAGTAACTTCATCTCTTATGAGACCCTATCCTATGCTACATATTTTTCCAAAGAATTTTGGATACAATGTGGTCTCGGAACTTGCAAAGCACAAACAACTTACAAATGAAAATTCCACAAACTAGTCCATTGTGCACCCATATGATAACTGTATAACAATTGTCCCAACTGCAACTTCAGTTTAGTATCTTCATCACAGTAATTACTAAGCAATGGCAAATAGCATGAAGTAATATACATACTGAGAGCTTTGTGTACTGCACTTGTTACTCCAATATGATTCACAAACAAATAACCAACATTTATCCTACAGAAACAAGTACAAAAGAAAGATATTTTGGTCATCCAAATAGGATCAAAGCCTTATTTTCAAACTCCAAAAGCCAAATATCAAAGAGACAGAATTGCCAAAATGGTTTTCTTTTTCGAGAGTAGAAAATTTACACCAAAAAAAACAGGTCCCAGAGAATAGCAGATATACGGAAAGAGATCACATGCTTTAAGATCATGTACTTACCATCTGGTTGCAAAAGATCATTGCAAACAAGGGTAGCAAAAAGGTATTCACTATGTATATTTAAACAAAATTATGAGACAGCATCACAAAGTAGAAATAAAAGATCAGGGTAACTAATGGTATGAGGTAACTTGAGAGTAATCATGGAAGACTTACTGCAAACATCAAGCACCAGCATATCAAAACAAATAAAATATCAAGATAACACTTCACACAGAAAGTCTGCCCATCTTCACCCACATGTCGACAAGTATCAGTAAATCAATGTTACGCAGCAACAGTAGGATGATAAACTGAATATGAAGGCACTAAAAGGGAAAATCGCCTTTATATCTTTACCTGCTGTCTTGAGCTGCAAAATGATTTTCTCCGTCAAAGCCTCGAGTTGTAATCTACCCAAGGACTGGAACACACTTTTTATGTACTTTGGTGATGAAACCTTCCAGATATTCACGACCTCCAGCAGTCGCAACAGCTCCTCCTTCCTATCACTTTTACAGAATGCCAATAGACAGCTCTCTGTGCAACAAGGTTATCATGTAAGGAATAAGCAAAACTAAAAAGACATCAGCTCAAAAAGTTTGTTATATAATGATGATAGAAGTGCAACAAGTATTGCTTCGGTTGTTTACAAACCAGTTTGTAAAAGTTAACTAAATTAGTACAGCAAGTTACAAGCTGGAGATCCACATTAGTGCACACAAGAAAACTGCTACTTTATATACAATCATGTAACAATGTGGCACCCTACCATAGTGGATCGTATCAGCCTCAAGCCTACCTTGGTCTGTTTTGGCCTGAAACCACTTTTGTTGGACCTTGCGAAGGCTGCCCTGGCCTTAACTGGGCCCCATTCCAGTGACATAAGTTGATTCTAATATAGTCTTTCACAGTTTGAAGACAATTTTAGAAGGTTTGCATGAGAATTTCCAAAGCCAAGGACCCTTAAAGGCAGGAAAAGAAGAGGACAGCTTCCCTGTTTTTCTGAAATGAGGCTCTCTAGGCAATTCTAAAGCATTGAGAAAGGAAGACTTCTATAGTAGTCAACCAATTCCCAAGTAGAATAGGATAGACATTTCTATTTCTAATGATTTTTGGACTAATTTTCATAATTAATTTTAGTATATTATTAAACAGCCAAAAATGTCTCACTTTCAAGTCTATTTGGTATCTAGCATCTTAATATGGTTATACCATAAACCCAATTCCCAAGTAGAACAAGATAGACATTTCTATTTCTTATTATTTTTGGACTTTTTTTCATAATTAATTTTAGTATATCATATAAGCAGTCAAAAACATCTTAATTTTGAGTCTAGTTGGTATCTAGGATCTTAATATGGTTAATATCATAAGTAGAAGTGCAACTTGGGCAGGTCAGCCAATATTGATCCAAGCCCAACCCAACTTTCAGTCAAAGCTTGAACTATATTTTCATGGGTTGGGCTAAGGCCCAGTTTAGAAAACTACTGCCCCGCCAAAATCAGATCAATCTGGCCACTAATTTAGAGATGTGTTGATTGTGTAGGTTATTACTTGAAGCCAACATACTAATATCAGTACAACCTTGCCAGTTGCCACTAATGACAAACTATTGTAATATCTATGCAACTTCATAATTAAGCTAGATGGCAACAGTGCAACCAATCCCATATGTCTTGTATAATGATTTACTTACGACTATATGATAAAAGTCCTTGTTAAGGCATATTCAATTAATCATTAGTTGTTTAGCAAGAACATCACCATTTCCTGCCGACATAATATGGATTCTAATAACAAAATTAATCATAAATTCATCCTGCATTTGCCTTGATCAAGCTGTTTGTCTAATGCGAGGCTTGACTATCATTTTGCAACTGAGTGGTACCTACAAGTCGGAGGATTGGCACCACATTTGACAAAATTAGCAGTGCATGAATTTAGGCTTGATTTTCATGTATACAGGCTAGATGCACGATAATAAAACATTAATCCTCGAGGACCTAACCTAAATCTGCAAGGTTCGTAGCTTGATCTTTGTGGATCAAGCCCCAAATCATTAAGGAAAAGAGCCTCAATACCAATCTAGATTCATAAAAACTAATTGCAATAAATCCTAAAGATTTACATCTAATGGAGAGTAATTATATCAAAAGATTAGGTTCAAATTTACCTAATTTTAAAGAAAATCTTGTTTGAATTTCAGAGATTGTGCCTCTCTTTAATGATTCAAGTTTAGGAGAGAAATTGAGTGAGATATGAGAAGGATTGAGAGAGGGAAAGAAAGAAGGGGAAAGGGATGGAACAGGTTTAATAGAAAGACAAAAGACTCTAGCCGATCTCTTTGAGATCCAAGAATAGGGTGGTGAGCTGATGATGTTACTCCAGAAAACATCAACAATTAGGCAATAAGCCCAATTTTTGGCTGGTACCAAGTGGCACCGTAATACCAGAACAAACCGGAATGTCAACCCAGTTTTCTAAACTGTGGTCATAATTTTCCTGCAAAAGATTGAGACGTTTTTCTTCCTTTTTTAAGCCCCAATTGCCAAAATTTATATACTTCAATTTGATCAAAATCACTCTATCACGCAACTAAAAATCTGAACAAAATTATCAGCAAAAGAAAAAAACCTTTACCAACTTAAGACAAGCAAGCCACAAACTCAATATAGACTTGTCCATTCAATCTCCCTGAACCAAATTACAACAGCTTGAGTGATGGTCCTAGATCAATAATCATAAATTTCCACATTAGGCTTTTCTTATCAACAAAGAGTTTTAGCTCAAAAGTCTTAAACTTCCATGCAAGCAAGGAAACACAAGAAGCACATAGACTGATCATAAAGGGTATTCTATTTGCTCCGACTGTGATCCAGTATTAATGGGTCACAGCTTAAGATCAGCATCTCTAAGCAAAAAAAGACGGATATAATACAAACAAATTATAAAGAATCTTAAATGATACACAAGGGCAGTACACATGCATGGAATATGGACTAAAAATTGATATCCTCGAAACCAGAAAAATGAGATAGTAACAAAAGAAACTGTCATATATTTACAATTAGCACCAAATACACTAAAAAAGGAAATGGCAAATCGGAGGGCACTCTATTAAAAATTGACAACTAGAAGAACAAAAGTACACTTAGAACAACAACCAAGAGAATCAAAGGGAATAATACAAAAAGAACACGAGCATACCTGCAAATTTATAGCTGTCTTGAGTATCAGCAACTCCAACAGAATCAAATACCTCCCGAATTTTATCTTCGTTACCAACTCTTATCCAAAGCAACATTTCATAATAACCTATTCTGGAAGATGACTCAGGATTCTCATCTTTGAAGAACTCACTGAACATTTGGAATTCTTGTGTCAATTCCATGTCAATCATGTACATTAGTAGTGGACCATAACTTTGTTCCTCAATTTGCAAGCCCTTTTCTCTCATGGATGCAAAAAGTCCATATGCCTTTTTTATATGAACCATGGAATCTTCTTCGTTGCTACAATTTCTAGCTTTACTTATGCAGAGTCCTATTAAGGCATTATATTCCCTCACGCCCATTTCTCTCCCCAGCCTACCGAAGAATTCCACAGTGGACTTAGTACCAAGTTTGTCTGCACATTTTTTCATCAGTTCTACAAATCGGCGAGACTCAGTATTCTTGAATAAGTATTTCTGCTTTCTTTCCCTTGATACTTCCTTCTTCCATTGTGTAGTGTTGATCTGAGACATACTAGAAAACCATGGTACATCTAATATGTTCCTTAGAAGCATCCCATCAGCGGACTCTTTAGAAGAGGATGGATGTGACATGTCATTGTCACCTTACAATAACAAGTAGATGATGACAAAGGAAAAAATATATTTCAAGTAAGACAACCCTCCGGTTATCAGGAAAATATTCCCAAGTAAAAAAAGGACACATGTTCTTAAATTAAATTGCAAAACATGTTAGCTGCCACTCATAAATTTCCATGCTTTAAGAAAAAAAAGGTTGCAAATAAAAATAGGAATTTAAAAATAACTACAGTGAATTAAATTCATTGGATATCTCCAACTAGAGATTAATACATAAAAAGAAATCTGGAATGTGCTCCAAAGTCTATGATGTGGTTAAAATAGAAGTAGACTGCAATATTTCAAGTCCAACAATTGCAGAGCAAAGTTTTCTTCCGTGTAGCTAACAATACTAGAAATTGAAAATTTAGGTCAATGTCACAGCCACTTTAGAAAAGAAAAAATCAGAAGGTAGGGCTGGCTACCAAAAGAGGCAATTGAAAAGACTAGGCAACACATGATAAGCTTTGGAAAATCAACTAAAATATTTTGCTGATCCCACAAAGCCAGAAGATACTTCCAGAAGGCTTAAACCTAGAAGGGATCAAAAGTAACAGCTTTACAGAAGAAGTCCTAGAAAAGAAAATGAGAGAAAAATTTAATCTAGCCTATTATACCAACAGAAGGTGAATAAAGTTCTCAGTCCACTGTACCAACAAATGATGAAAGTGGTCATCTAGAATTTACCAATAAGCTGAATGACTTTGTTGTAAGTGCATTATAAATTAAGAGTTTCCACAAGAAAAATATGTTCACTAAGATGAGGCTGATGAGCCAGATAAATGCTAAAATGGTCAAATTTTCTCACATGTAGAACAATCATTTGCAGAAGCTCAACCTGAGATCACATCTGATTTTATTAAGTTCCTCACTTGTGCTAAAGTCGTATCACAGAAGAAAAATATGTTACTTTTGTTGAGCCAGATAAATGCTAACAATATCTAAATTTTTAGAGTGTAGACTAATCATTTGCAGAAGATCTACTTAAGATCACATCTGATTCTTTCAAGTTATTGTGCTACAGTCACAGACAAAGAATATTTATCTTCTAGTATAAATATCCCATATAGCTCATATTGGTTTAAACTAAGTATCTAGTACAGGTCTGATACCAATACTATAACAACATAAATATCCATCATTACATTATTTATTTTTAAAAAAACTTAATTATACTTGAACTCAAAAAACAAAACAAGAAAGTATATGATCTCAGCCTCTCAGGTATGCAAGATTAAACAATTAATACAGTGTAATATTATACAAATCTTATTTGATTTGCACCATTTCTTCCTTTGTCACACATAAAAGAAAGTTGGTTTTATCCTTGCAAACAAAATAGTGTGCTACAGAAAATTAAAATATCCATGATAGGTTGGATTGTCTTCTTAAGACCATATGACTATTGGAGCTCTTCAATCAGCATGCAGAGATCAGATATAGAAACCATCAGGTGCAATACAAGAATCAAGGAGAACCATAGGGCTTTCATGGGCCTTGCCAAGCAAGATAAATTTGCAGTCCACGAGAACAGCATATGTTGGCATCACTGATCTCACAAATGCTTAATCTCCCCAATCCCTCTGGCTATTTGTTAATTGCTCTCATGTAGTTTGATGACCCTTCACAGTTGTATGATTTGAATTTGGGATCTCAAAAGTTTCCCAACATATTTGATATCACCAACACAATTTTTACCGTCTTTTCTCGTGTTCTTCATTTCTCTTGTTCCCTCTTTCATTCAGATCCTGCACCCTTTTCTTTTATCATAGCAGCATAGCCTACTAACAATATCATTGCATTTATTCCCTTGCTCATATATGGCTTCTCCTAACTTCCCTCCACATATATTTCTAGTTTTTGGGATACTCTCCAATTTCCCTATCCTGCATCTTGTCTTTCCTCATATCTATAATATGCATCATCTTCTTTTTATGCAACTTTTAGTTTTGATCACCTTTGTAGGTTTGCATCAGATTTCCAGTTTAAACTTTTGATCCAACTAATGTGAGAATTGATAAATGTTATACATGCGTGAGCTCAATTTTTTATTCTTGTTTAAGTGTCTCAAAATCATATACTAAATAAAACTCAACAATGCCCAGGATCTATAATTATTAAATTATGGCTTATAGTGAAGGTGCAGTGGTTCATATTCTCTACAGAAACTGTGTAGAACTGAGTAGAAAATGCCTGACCATTAGACCTACAGAATCTAGTACGTCTATCATTTCAAAGCAGCTCAATATCATGTTTGCATTAGTGAGATACTAATAAAAGTTTATACTGCCCAATCCTCTAATTTTTGCAAAGCTAAAATAATAAAAAATAAAAAAAGATTCATGGTAGATTGCACACAAAAACGCCTCGATGCAAAACCAAGAGACTGTTTTCCTCATTCTTGATGACAAGAAAAGCGAAAAAAAAAAAACCAAGAAACCGTTTTCCTCGTTCTTGATGACAAGAAAAGCAATGCAAAGCATCCCGAGACAACCTGTCGAAATAAAACACAGGCGTGTTCCTGTAAGAACTATCAACATACCGCTTAATATTGAGGATATCGCCTTAGAAATCCCGAAAGCGGAGTCTACCGCTGAAAATAACCAAGAAACAATGATAGAAACCGAACATTAGCACGTTCTTACAGATTTAACCACCGAAAATTGCATCAAAAAAGGCATCATTGGACGAACATATCTGACCCTCACCAGGGGCAAGAGACGACTTGGAAATCCTCGAGGCGGCTGGCTTCAGCCGCGATAGCACCTGTTTCGAAACAACCCCCGTGGGCTTCTCGGCGGGTTCAGAGCCGGAGGACGGCGGCGACGAGTTGGTGAAGTGGATAGGGTCGAAGCTCTTCTTCGGGGGCACGAACTCCGGCGACGGCGGAACGGGTTTGGGGTTCTTGGAGGTCTTTGTTGCGGCAAAAGCAGCGAATAAACTGCTCAGTTTCTTGCTGCACATCGGATCCGATGGAGGACGAGGGTTGAAATTCTCCTCCCCACACCACTACAAGCCCCAGAAGAATGAGACGGAGAAGAGGGATTTAAGACAGCTATCCCCCGATACTTTCTCTTTTATGGCAACTCTGCCACCGAGTTCAAAAAGGGTTCGTAAAGAAAGCCTTGTCGAAACTCTTCTTCCCTTCTTCGGCGAGACTGCCGCTATTAACCCTAATTCATACGCTCCGTTCCACCCCCATACGTTGAGCCGCCCCCTTGCGTTCGAACTGCTGGGCAATTTGAAACGCTTTCTATATGCGTTTCAGTTTGCCCTCTTAATCTCTTAGCAAATGTCTCGAGGACAAGAGGTTGTATATGTTCCATCCTAATTACTCATACATGGAAAATAAATAAAATTATTAACTTCAAATAAATATTTAAGTCAAACAAAATTGATATAAACCTCCTTATTAACGTTACCATGATCATGACATCTCGATTGTATTAGTCAAAACGAGGTAGCATGCATGTTTTTATTCTAAGATTTCATACCGGGTATTATTTTTTTTTACAGGAACAAATTTATTATATTTGAGATAAATAAAATCTTTATTATGTCGAATTTATTACTATTAGGGAGGGGTTGATTTTTGTCAAATGTGAACATATATCATAAATAATTATAGAATCGAACTCGAAGAATGACAGACATATTTTAGATAAATGTACTGAGCCTCCGTGGTAGGCTATACAAACTTGGTTAAAAAATAATTACACATGCAATCTAATCTTGCAGTGACTCAAGACTCTAATACGAGTCGTTATCCAATCCATTTTTGATAATTATATAGCATCAGATTGTTATTTTGGTATTAGATCTCATGGGTACAGATCTTTTGTTGGTGAAGGAGAGTTTAGTAAGGAACACGTTATCGAGTCAAGATCCTTTAATTAGAATAGAAATTCTAAATCATGAACGACAGAAAAAAAACTTCTAAAATGATTTTAAAATCCTTGAACATAAAGATTTTCCAAAGCTTACGATTCTAACAGAAATCGCCAATCCTGAGGTGGAGACTTCGCCAAAAGTACCAATTGAGGGTTTGGTGAATTCTTTTCACCAGGTTGGCAATCAAATGTTCTTCTCAATTAAACCAATTATTACATATTTTCTTTTACAAAAAAAATATTGTCACTTTATCGTTTCCAAAAAGTGTGTACAGAGAAAAAAAAAAAAAGCTCACCTGTTAATGTCATGCCCACGATATATCATAGAGTATAGTTGAAGACATGATCCATTCGAACCAGTGACAATGGGGTAGCGGAACAAACTGAGTAACTTCCTTGTAATCCCTTCATATCATGCTCAAATATTGCGGGCTGCCCAGGATTTCGATGTTCTATGATGCAGCTGGCTGACATGATGAACTGAAAATAAGAACATAGATGACTTCGATGATATGTTGATTGATTCATCATTCATCAATATCATCTATCGTCAGCCACAACAGTGCTTGTAGTTTCCTGCTCCTCTTGAATAACTTGAGTTCCACAGAGATCATCAGATGGGACATTGATCCCAGCAAAACCAGCCAAAACAGCAACCGCTCCAACGTAGTCCATGAGGCGAGGAGCATTGCCTGTAAGCGAATCCACAACAGCAGCTATTGGAACCTGAATCGTGAGACCAGCTGTTGCAACAGTTGTTGTAGTTAGATGAACGGCCTTCGCCCACAAGTAATCGCTCAGCACATTATCCAGCAAACCTGTAACAAAGAAAATAGGAGCAGGTGTTTCACCTCTTTTCTCAATACTAACACTCCCAAATTATGCCATTATGCAAGTACAGAGCCCTTATATAGCAACAATTTAGTGAAGGAAAACATATGTTCTAGAACAGATGATCGATCAGTACGTCTATTAAAATTGTCAGAATGCTCTGAAAACATAAAAACCACTAGATGGCTAAACTTGCACTATACGTGACTCCACTGAGTGGAGACAAGAAAAACTAGGAAGAACAATATGTGAGTTGCCCAATGCCACAATTTGATACTATCAGTAACCACCTGATTAATACAGGTCAGAGGAAAATTCACTTAAAAAGACACGGGGAGTAGAGCATCCTTTGGAGTGAAAAAATCATGTTTGGATAAATCATCTTACCTCCAGAACAATTCAAAGTTCTTATCTAAAAGTCCAAGACAGGCAACAGCAAATATGGGAATCTATTCCATGTAACCACCAGCTAAATTTAATACAGATACCACCAGAAATAGTATCCCCGAAGACCTTTTATTACCAAATATAAACATTCAAATGTACAATCATTATCGATACAATTCCAGCTACTTGAATTGCAAGGCTTTTAGCATTTATATATGCATCTCAACCAGATGCCATAATAATTCAAGACTTCTAGATAGAGAAGGATTTCCAGGCGGAAGAAAAAGCTCCATTGTTTCCATGACCTGATCTCAAATAATTTCCATTTTCTGAAGATAAGATAAGACTTACAGCTTCTAAAGGATTAGGAAAAGATGAAGTATCCAACAAATCGAGGAGGTGGTGGGATATCCAATAAATTGTTTCAGTTGAAGTTTTTACACACATTCTTGATAACCAAATGTTTTTCCCATTTTACCAAATGAGGTAGATGGCTCAGCCACATCAAAAGGCTACTCATAGTGCTGGCAGCTAAATGTGAAAGAAAACTAGTAGGGTAAGCAAATAGACTAGAGTTTTGTTATTTGGGTCCAGGCACGTCATAAAGGCACTGGTTTTAGAGAGATTCTTGCCACCATGTTTCATAAGCTCTTGGTTGATCCCTACAAGATACAGTGGCCTGCTCCCCTGTACTATGCATGCAACAGGAAGCACCTTTAACTTAGTAGAGTTATACTAGTCACCAAGAGTAAAAGATGAAAGAGGAAGGAAGGAGAGCTTAAATTGTTCTTCCCAAACACAAAGGAATGCACCCTATTTATTTCTCAATCATCCCAACAGTTAGCCTCAATGACCAATCGATTAGGAGAGTATTGGATTCTCTTAAATTAGGCTAATATAGGGTAAGTGTCACCACCATGGTCAAGTCTTTTGAAGATAATTTAAACACAAACAAAATCAAGCTCATTCAACAACACATGATAAACTAAAATTTTATACAATGATAATAAAATTGTAAATTCCCCAACTATTTGGTATCAACTACATGGATTTTTTGCCACAATTGTGATATGTAAAGAGTTATATCTTTAGTTAAGTTAATAGTATTTAAATATTTATTTATAGTTTTTATAAAAAAAAATTTGGGTCTTTCTCTGCCTCTCCTCATACTATTAATAATAATCATTTCACCTGTTCTAACTATTGTCTATTCTTGTACTACTAATAGTATGTCTCCTAAGCATATGTCCATACCATCTTAAATGATTTTTCCATATTTTATCCTCTATCGAGGCGATACTCCTTATTCATAAATAAAAATATTTCTTTTCTTATCTTTCCTACTAACTCCACACATTCACCTTAACATTCTCATCTCAGCAACATAAACTTTTTATATATGTTATTTCTTAACTGTCCAATACTCAAATCGATAAAACATTGTTGGTCTAACAATTGTCATATAAAATTTTCTTATAATCTCAAAAATATACGATCATAACTACTAACGCTCTTCACCATTTTAATCATCCTATTTTTACTATATGAATAATATCTTTATCAATCTCTTCATCTTATTTAATAATTGATCCAAGATACTTAAAACTTTTACTTAATGGAACTTCTTATCCTACCAATTTAACTATATCCTTTTGTCTCCTAGTATTACTAAAATTGATCCAAAAGATACTTACAAAATTTCAAACTTAATTAAAAATCTACCAACAGTTAGAATATAAGAATTTAGTTTTATCCTTTGAGAAGGGCGAAAAAGAAGGATATAGTGCTTTACCATAGAGCAATTCTGAAGCTCTCTATAAGGAAGTCCTAAAGCCCCAACTAAATACTCAAGAATTCAAAAAGCTTTATGACAAGTAATTCACGAAAATGTTTTCCCTTTCCACCTCCTCTTTATGTCACATTCTACGCAAAATGTGACTTCACAAGAGAGATTTAAAAGATGGGGACTGCTTAACCTTAAATAGACTGCCATGTATTATAGATTCTCCTGCACCAATTTTTTTTTAAAAAAGATAAGTTATACGTCACTTCATAGAATATTTTGTGATGATAGGGGATTGTTGGCTCTCATGCTAAGAATGCCTCACGCTAGAAACTTTATAAAAATCTGGCATTGCACATGACGGCTATATAGTGTGCTTACAAAATACATTAGAAACAGTAAATATTAGCAATTTTTTATGCATTAACCAAAAAAATAATTAAATGGCTTCTTTGTTGCATATATAGACCCTCCCAAACCTGCATTTGTGGGAGTCTCATATACTGGAAAGCCCCTTAACTCAAATATGAGTGATATACTGCAAGGCTGAAACCTAATTAGTTAGCACTATTCCTACTGTCAATAGGAGGATGTAAACAGATTTAACTACTTGAAAGATTTACTCAGACTTTCAAATTTGGATAAAGAAATGGAGCATAATTTCAACCAAACTGTTACGATACTGAAGAAAGGAAGAACAGAAGAGCTTCCTATGATGATTCATACAGTAAAAGAGTATATATGTCAAGAAGTATATAATGATATCATAAACAAGTACTACAAAAACTTTTACGAACATGAGATGATCACAAATAGACAACCAACCTTTTCCAACAATAAGACCAAATTGCTGCCAACTAAGCTTGTGAAATGGCTCTAGCTTTGTGAAATCCAACATTAACGAAACAGGAAGAAAGATCAACAGATTAAACAAACCAAGAAATCCAAGAAACTGAGCGGTGCTAGCTTGACCTTCTCCCTCTTTCTCATCAGACAATTTTTTCCGAATCAGGGTGATATAAACAGCATATAGCCCCGCTGAAACGAGAGCAAGAATATCTCCAAGAAGAGGGTTGGTCACAATGGCATTAATTCCTGAAATTGAATCAGTTAAGCTGACTATTATTGTTCCTCCCATGCAGAGAAGGACACTAAATAGCTTCACCCATGTGAACTTTTCTCCTAAAAATGCCAGAGCAACCAAGAAAGTGAAAAGGCTAGAAGTGCTGCTCAAAATAGTATTTGACTGTGGAAAAGAGAACAGATTAATTAGAATGCTACTAGAAAGAGAATGTAAAAGAGGAAAAACAAAGAAGTGCAAACATCAATTGCTATTCATTATTCTTTGGTACCTACCGTCACAGTCGTGTATTTAAGGGAGAGATTAAATGTCAATTGAGCAAAGAACCAAAAAGGGCATATCAGCAGGCTGACTTTAGCTACACGAGTGCGAGTCCAGCGCCCCTTCGCATCCACTTGTTTCCTGCATTCATCAGTGATCACATATGGTTCTTGCTCAGTGAATGCATTGCTAGAGACAGAATCTTCAAGTCTAGAATCAACCACAGAAACAATTTCCCGCTGACTATGACTCATTATAACAAGTGGTCCAGTATCATGACAACTCTCCACTAGAAGATTTACATTCTCCAGATTATCAGATTGTTGCCCGTCTGAATCATTCTTGCTTCTGAACCGGTACCAAGAATTCTCCAATGTATCCTCAAGACACCGAGAAATCTCCACAATTGGTATAAGTACCACGAACAATGAATTGCATATATAGGTTATTAGAAAAGGAGAAACACCAGAATCTACAACTGATTTAACTATATAACTAGCAGCAATCCATATAGTAGCCACTGCAACTATGCATATCAAACCCAAAGCCCAATGCCAAGAATCTCTGTTCAACCACATTGTAGCTGGTCTAAATGTACGATAAATCCAACTTGATCCAGCTTACAACTATTTCCTGTGGAAAAGAAACTATAATATTGATTTAAAACTTTTAAACAAACATTTTGTTCAACAGTCATAAAATTAGTGAGTACAATATCAAATAGTAAGAGATGACTAAAAATGGCCTAAAAGTAAATAGTAGCAACAATATCTGTCCCTGCTTTATGACACATTTAAAAGTTTCCCCCCCCCCCCCCTCGATAAATATTTCCTAACCAAAGCAATCACACACGAAACAAACCAAATAGAAGTCCAAGGTATGCAATACTGTACCGTACCAGTGTTTCGAGGTTGGCTCGGTATGGTATGGTACCATATACCAAGCGGTACACCTAATTTTAAATATTTTTTTCTCTCTACTGTAGCACTATAGCATGTTTCGTCTGGTAGCGAGCGGTCCGCATACCGGTATACTATCGAACCGGTACGTACCGCCCGCACCGAGCGGTACCATTCGAAATTGCATACCATGAACAGAACAACCAAGCCAAAAAATTTTATTGGTGAACTCCATTACATATAACCAAAGAATCTAAGTTTTTCCTTTGAAAAGTAGAATCTAAAACTTCTAGTAGTTTATTAAAATATTTTTAATTCTCACCTGCACAATTGTGCCTTTTGCTCTCTTGTAATTTATTAGATTCTCTTCCCATGTAGGTTGAATTGAATCGTGACACTTGCTTTCTCACATTTGTGGTTTCATATTTTCATCGCCAACGTTACAAAATTAAATAGATTTTACAATCTAATATTTCATAGGCACAACTTGTATAACTCCAACTAGTTTTCTATATATTGCAGCATATACAATCTTCTAAATTCCTGGGCCATTACAGTATCAGATTATTTTTGGACGAGATAATTATGCTGCTTCCACAGTCAAAACACGTAAATTGTAATCCCAAAAATGATTGACACGTCCAATAGCAACTTAAAATCATTTCCCAAAACTATATGTTGAAATCCGCAAAAACACATACAAATGACTATTTAGTACACCCTGCGTCATTCCAGAATCAGATCATTTTTGGACGACACAATCATGCTGCTTCCGCATTCAAAATTGCTACTCGTTTCCAGAAGAATGATTGACGCGCCCAATAGCAACTGAAACACATCTCCCCAGATTATATGTTCTGATCCATAATGCTTGAACAGAG
Organism: Musa itinerans; assembly: GCA_001649415.1. NCBI lineage: Eukaryota > Viridiplantae > Streptophyta > Magnoliopsida > Zingiberales > Musaceae > Musa > Musa itinerans. Next base: position 47,441 of record LVTN01000663.1, on the reverse strand, counting down.
GTTTTCGCACCTACGTGCAAACCAAAGTGCAAAATTCTTCACGCTTAAAGAATCAGTAATTTTGTGGTTCTCCATATAATCATATCATGGTGAAAGCCCTTTGATATTTCTTTAACGTAATTGGACTCCAACATTCTTGCCCTTCTTTAAATCGGATTCTTAGCATGAAAAGTAGAACCCCCATCAAATCGAGATCGCGTTAAATTGGAAAGCCCAATCATCAAAACTCACAATCCTCTGAATCAAAGTGAAGCAACAGAGAAAACATGGACAAAACGGAGTATGAGAAGAAAGATACCTTGGAGGGCTTTGATCTCAGTCCAATCGACTACCAGGAGAAACGAGGAGAAGACGGGAATCTGAGGAAAGAAAGATATCCGCAACTAGAGAAGCCCTCGTTTATCCATAAATTAGGATCCGCCGTTCGATCCCGGTGGACTCTGAGTCGCCGACGGGTCATCCGCCAGAGTGACCGTTCGTGGCGTCGGGCCTCACAGCGCCTATTAAATGCAGATAGCAGCAGTTGGAATTTTTTAGGAAGCTCGGTCTGATATATACTAATCAAAAGCATAAGGTGTACATGTTTTCATATTTTTCGGTAGAGAATGAAAATTTTAAAATACAATTCCATTATAAATAATTAGTTTTTAAAACTATAATCAAGTGGATCGAATTGGATAGATATATTAAGATTGATAAGTATTTTGAGATTCTCAAATCAACAAGAAATTATAATATTAAGAGGAGTCCTCGTAAAACAAATAAATGTTAGAAATTATGATTTATTTTTTTTATAATTATTCTTAGAGTTTTTTTCTCCAAGATTTTTTAGAAAAGAAAAGAAGTATACCGAGGAAACTTAGTTCGAGAAGAATCCTTATAAAAGAAGCAATGATTTGATTGTTCATTATATTGAAAGAGAATAAAATATGAAGAATACTTTAAGTGTTTCTAAATTATCCTCTAAAATCTCTCTCGAGAGGGTTTTCCTACATGATTTATAAGAGGATATATAAGAGATTTGTACCTGAGTGAAAATAATTAAGGGTCTTATAATTGATCCCCTAAAAAATTTAGCTTTCTCTATATATAAACTTGACAAAAAAAATATCAAACCATAAGTGTTAATCTTATGTCGATTTTTTTATATATTTTTTATTTATTGATCTTTAGATTCCTCTTTTATTTTCGAGTTCTCCTTCTCCCTCTGAACAGCATCATAAAGCTTTTGAATAGATTATAATATTTTATTTCATCAAATTGGTTATTATAATGTTTTTTGTTTATTAACAAAAAAAGGCCATACTCAATCCTTTTCTGTAATGAATGATAATAAATATTATAAAATTCTTTAAAATATATAAACATGAGTTTAAGATTAAGTGAGAAAAAAATAAAATATTTGTTATCCTTTATCTTTGAAACATATAAAAACATGTCTCATTTTTATTAAAACCACCAAGATTCTTATATAAATTACTTCATAAAATATTAAAAACAAGTAAGGTTCTCTTCGGAATATAATATAATATTGGATTCCTAAAGCTAGCCAGTTTTGTTCCTAAGCAACACCATTGAAGGGTAATGTAACGAAAAATATTTTTGGTTATGACTACTCTAGTCTAGTTTGATGGTAAGATCTGAGGATCAATTCTCATCCTAAGCAACACCATCTAAGGGTAATGTGATGAAAAATATTTTTGGTTATGACTACTCTAGTCTAGTTTGATGGTAAGATCTGAGGATCAATTCTCATCCTAACCGGTTACCTTTTGAACCAAAAAAAAAACAAAAGAGCATTTGGAAACCACAACATTGAGATGTAGAAAATATGATTTCCAACAGGTCAGGTTAGGCATAAGATGGTATGTAAATTCTGAAGTAGGGTTGTTGACAAATATACATATGGGAAGCTGCCTTAAAATATCTTCCAATTATTTAGTGTGCTAGAGAAATTTTAATAACTCATACAAGTCATATTTGGAATGTCCAAGTTCTTACATACTTTAAGAATAAGCAGAACAAAAATGTGATGCTGGTTTTAATTTTTTCATCTTTTGCATTTAACATTTAGTGTGCTACATTCTCTACTAGCAGATTAAATAGATGGATCAGCCATGCAATATAATAATGAGGGTTAGCATTAGTTGTACTTCATGTTATATGTTGAAGATGACTATACTAAATTTCCTTCACGTACTATAGTGAATTAGATTACCAATTAGCATTAGGCTTGGTGAATTATGCTGTTGCAGCTTAGTAGACTTACTTGTGCTGCCTCAAATGCATGTCAAGGCAGGGGACACAGTCAAACTTATCACAGGCAATGAGAAAGGTAAGAAGGGGGAGACAGAGCATACGAACAGCAGTTTGTGAAGGTTGGCGTTCTCCTTCCTAGAATTTATATTTGTAAATGGATAGATGGCAGGATAAAAAATTTTCTTCTCTTGGACTGGTGTTTCCTTCTTTTCCCTTCTCTCCCCAAGTGTAGTGCCTGAAGTTGACCTGCACTATGAATTGTTATGAAACAGATCGAAGCACCTAACCATAGCTCAATTCTGATGCTTTATTCTAAGAAGAAAAAACAGATGTAGCAAGCAGAGTGGGTCATGAAATCTTCGAGGAGAAGGGGAGGAGAACTGCAACCCTTCAACCTTCCGTATAAGAAGCTCACTCATATGGGATAAGGGGGAGAAGGCCATATGAATAGGGAGACTCAAACAAAAAGACTATGTAAAGTTTCTTCACTCTAAATCTAATTAGAATTACTTTCTTTCTTCTTTGTCTTGAGGCCCTGTTTTGTAGGTTTCGCTGAGAGGAATCACTCTCGAGCATTATTTTTGTACTGATTCTTGGATCGACAAAGTTCTTCTGAGATCGTCTTATCAAATTTTTGGGCCGACAAAGCCCTTCTGATATTGCCTTACGATACAAAATTTGCAAAAGGAATCCAATTGTTTTCATTTGACGGATGACTTATACATGATAGGATAACCTCATCAAATACATATTTAATATAGATAAAATATCAGTAATAGAAGATTACATCAATGCATACCACCTTTGGATACAATCTTTTCTAGTTGTTTTATGAATGGGTAAGACGAAACTGACAAATCATTTCCAAATCATATTTCACTTATAGTCAAGTCAAACCTAAATAATCAATAATTTTACGATTAGGAGTGGCTTTTACCTTAAATTAGAGATGTCATCCATATTATTCATATTAATACAACTAAAAGATCTCTCAAGCAATAGATTAGTCCCTAGATGGAGAATAGCAGATATTGCTAAATGGAATATATACAAATGTAAGTTCTCACATGCAGTGCCCTAATCACTATAGTAATGCTAAAAGTAATGATATGCCATGAACACAACTTCACCTAACATACTGATGTATAAGAAGGCTAACTTAGGAGGCACTAATAATATCACATTGACCAAGGAAGAGTTGCCTTTTAGTGTTCAATTTGACAAGTTCATGTGCCAACAAAAAGAAACACTATCGAATATTTCAGAAAAGCAAGTGAGCAGAGGATAAGCCATTAAATGGTGTGTTAGGCCAAATAGATCAAATAGGCACCCCTCCTCACATTCACTAACAAAGTCTATTTCTTCCAACTGGAAGGTCCCAATAAGTTAATCTCATATATCGATTGAAAAGCAGAAAAGCTAATATTTTTATATTTGTCCTTTGGGGCCATCTATAATGGACAAAAAGTCCATCCAAAATAAACAATTCCTACGACCTCAAATCCATCCAATTAAACAGTTCTAGATGACTCGAATACTAGCATGGCAATCTTTATTCTTCTAATACAACATTTATCTAAAACAGTTGGAGGGTTTAATAAAATTGATGCTCGCCAAGCTAAGAAATTGAAATCCTCTAAATATCTCTCAGCAATTCCACATCCCTCTCTTGGTCCAGTCCTTCCGTGCAAGCATGCACTTGAAGTGCTCTCTAACGTACCCCCAACAATTCCCGACTTCCCTAACGCTTACATAGCAACAAGAACACATGAAAGGCATGCCTTTTCTTTAACAATGTGATGAACATAGACATGCCTTCTTAACATTCATTTATTTATATGCAGCCATCTTGGGGCTCATCTTTTACAACAAGGTGGGGTTGGCTTTGCTTCATCAAACATCCAATCCCACAGGGACCCCATTCATAGTGTTGGACTTCTTCAAGACGCAACACATGTCTTATATGTTGTTTACAAGGTAAGCAGTCAAATTGCCTCTTACACCCTTCCACGAGGGCTTATCTGCACTATAATATTAAAACAAAATCTAACCAGGATTTTGGTTAAAAAATAATAAATTTTATTTAAAATAAAAAAAAGGTTTAGAAAATAAAACCCAAAATTCCAACCACATAATAGAACTGAGGCCCCCTCTTATCTAACCACAAAATATCATGAACGAACATGAAGACAAATACGCCTTCTGTTTTTCTAGACTTTGTTGGTTGCGACTGACTAAATAAACAAGAGGGCCTAAATACTTTTCGTATAGAGGTCCAATGATTACATGATCGGGGCTTTAATAGTCCCAATTACTTAAATATTCACGGCTCCAAGATAGATTAATCGATGGGACTTAACAAGTTTAAGGTCGCACCCTTAAGACTTTCTTGCCCGCCCATTCAAGCCCCAAAGAGTCTGTGGAGAGAAGGCAAACAGCCTACTTGTGGGACTAAAAACTCATGCAAAACAGAGAAGAGAATAATAAAAAGGAAAGAGAAAAGGAGAGAAGGAAATTTTATGGTATAATACTCATGAAAGCACATGCATTACGGGGAAATTAAGCTCGTTTAAACCAAAGGAAAGATGTGGCATGTTCCTTGCCACATCTTCCTTACACGTCAGGTCATGTCGACCTTATCGGTGAACTGCACACGTCAGAGGCAGGTGTGATATAGAAAGAGACGTCTCAGACCCGAATAAATATTAAAAGACAAGTTTGGTGCACGAAACAAGATTCTGATGTGATGCATTGTGATTGAGTATGGTGGATTTAGGCATTCTTTCTTAAAAAGCCGGATTCGACTCAATTTAGCATTTGCTCCAAAACATAATAATAATAATAATAATATATTAGTCTAACCTGGACATGCATCGCCATGTCCATCATATGCCCAAAAGATGTTGGAGGTTGATGCGGAAGAGGCACGTCTTCAGTTTGTTTTCATGTCGTGCTCGATCACCTGCGCAAAGAAAGTGTTCAGTGTGTTTTCATGTACAACAACAACGTCGAGCTCGCACAACCTCCATCATCACCCTGTTAGAGAACTGTTGATGACCAACTCAAATTGAATAAAGACACGACCATCCCTTACCAACTCCCATTATCATGTGATGAACTTGGAAGTGTTTATCCACCCTCACCTCCGATTCCTGTGGAACTTCCAGGGTTAGAAGCAACGTCAATGAAGCAAGCACATCTTGAGGTTTATCCTTCTAACAAAAGTTTTGCTTCGTCAAACATTCAATCTCCAAAACACATTGTTCCACTTGCACCTCTTTAATCCTTAATGCATATAAATACTATGCACCTGCAAGAAACAGCTAACACACAAGCTTCCCAAGCTTAGCAAGTCCATGGCAGCGTTAGCAATACTCTATATCCTTGTTAGTATCGTCGCAACCAGTGAGGCTATCAGAAGAGATGACTTCCACAGTGGTTTCGTTTTCGGAACAGCTTCGTCAGCTTACCAGGTGTGAGGCCATGCAGAAATGTCTCTTTTACATTCAGCTGCATCTTGCTCTGCACAAGTTGATGGAGTTGCTGATAACCTTAGTTTGAAGGAGCTGTTGGTGAGGGGAACAGGGGAAAAAGTATATGGGATACTTTCACAAGACGACCAGGTATGACTCGCGTAGAGAGAGACAAAAGCACTCACATATTCTGAATTCTGCTTCGTAAGCTTGAAAGTGTTTTTGGCAGGGAGGATTTTGGACTTCAGCAATGCAGATGTGGCAGTCGATCAGTACCATCGGTACAAGGTGAACTCTGGAATACTCAGATCATTCATGAGTAGTCATCTGTGGATGTTCCATGTTAGATTCTGTTAAAAATATAGATCATTAGATCATGTCCCATCTACAAGCATAAGATTTTAGATGGAATGACATTGATTAAAATTTAAAATGGTATCAATTATCAAAGTTAAAGATCCATAGTTCAAATCTCAACATGACCATCTTATAAGAAAAGTCCTAATTAAGAGACACATATTGGATCAAGTCATCCGCCACCTACATGTTATTTCTAACTTATTTGTACATTTGATGACTTACCAACTCGATATACTTTGATTAGCTCAAGTTTTGCATGAATTTTAAATTTATTTTGTTTTTGATTGTCAAGAGCAACTCCTAGTGGTTCTGAAATAGGAAAAAGTTCCCTTCTTCATGGACTCTTAAGGGATCATCAGTAGCTTTTAGATCATGTCTTTATCCTGCACTGTTTAATCCAATAGCTAAATACTGAAAGTAAGAGCAGCACATATTTGATTATCCCACTCGTTCTCTTCGTGAAACTTAGGTTGGTTGGTGCAAATGAAAGATAACTCGTAAAAGATTGCCTTACCACAAAAGAAGCATTGTTCTTGTTGATATGTACCAGAAGACTATTTTTTATCTCATAGATAGTGTTCAAGTCTAAGATGCTGCATTCTTCTCATAAGTCCATAGAAGTCGATGCATAGTCAAGGTGGAACTTGATAGATTCCATGGCTGATAGTCTTATGATCCAGAAAGTTAAACATCTGAAAGATGCACGATAATTAATTTCCCTATTTACATAAGAAGAAGATTTGATTTTTCTGACATTGTTAGGACATACTATTTAGTCAACGGTAATCATGTGGAAGAGCATTTAATTGTACTCGAGCTAGCAGAAACCTATCCTACTAGTACCTATATTAGTTGGTTGAGCCACAACACTTGTTTATACTTTAAGGCTGAATGTTCAGTCTCTAAATCAACCATAACACTTAAAAAAAAAAAAATCAACAAAAAAGGTGCAAAAGTAAACTAAAGGGAAAAAAAGATGAAAAAGGCGCAAAAGTAAGCTGAGCACTCAAACAGGGAACTAACATCATCAAATACCATTCTCCTGATCAATTTCTGTGGACATAGGTAAGCGAAGGGAAGTTTTCACTTATCAACTTGTCCTGTAGCTATTTTATCTTAAAAATGCCTCTCAGTTACATGATTTATTTCTCTGAAGGGTGGGTCTCCACTCAAGAACTCTTAGTATTTAATGAGCAAATTCTGTTGTCAAGAGAACTGATGTGTTCCCTCTTGGACCAAAACCTCATCAGAGGCAAAATTCTTAGTTGATCATTTGATTGTCTTGGAAATCTCATATAAAAATGTTAAGGCTTTTTATGTTTTTGGATCAGAAACCTTTTATTGCAAATCAAAGGTGAACTTTTTGCAATAAAAGTTCTGCCTTAATCTTAGTCTCCTTTTTTTTTAAACTTCAAAAATCATATGACTGACGGCCTTTATCATAGCAAACTCAAAACTTCTGTTTCACTCAACCAATTCATTTTGGAAGATCTCATGAGACACAAAAGTTCAAGATTATCTAAAAACCTGTAAAATACTGCATTGTGTAAAATAATCTAAAATTTGCCCAAACACAACAAATCGAAAACCATCAAGCTTTTGTCATCACCACCATAAAGCACATATGTAATCATTTAATGCTTTGTTAAGACAATATTCATGTGTTAGAGAGATTGAAGGAAGATTAATGAAAAGAACGCCAGGCTAAAAGTTGTTCAAGAATAGTGGCATTAACTTTCTTGTCTCTCTTCTTTCCTAGCTCCTTCCTTTTCCTTTTGAGACACCTTCAGAAGGAAGTCTACATGATTAACTCAAAGGATTTATTGATCAAAATTTTTCCAACCATGTTTGTGAGCTTCATAAACCAATCCATGGTCTCAAGCAGGCTTCATGTGAGAATAGTCCGATGTTGCTAAGGACATAACGAGTCGAATGACATATAATGAGTTTGATCCATAACTTAGTAAGTTTAAGTTTTTGAATTGTATTGGTCTCCGAACTCATGTACATTAGCCATGACTAAAAAAATCTGAGCCATGACCGAAAAAATCTGAGTATGGTATCAAAGTTAAGATTTATCAAAATAATAATAAAAAACGACTGAAAAAAAGAGAAGCAACTAGATATGGTTGCACCCAAGCGAAAAAAACGTCTACACGCAAAATAACCTATCCTTATAAGTAGAAGACAATTAAGCCACACATGAAGTTGCACCCAAGTGAAAAAAAAAGTCTACATGAAATATGACCTATCCTTACGAATAAGTAGAAGACAATTAAGCCACACATGAATAAAAGGGGATGCTAAGACAATATTTATGAAAGAGATTGAAAGAGGACTTAAAGAATAATCTCATATTGTTAAAGTTGAAAGAGTCAACTATTATACATTGGATTTGGTTCATAACTTAATAAGTTTTGCATTGATGTTCAATCTCATGTGCATCAAACCTGAATAATTTGATTTAGACTTATTGTCAATTTTAAAATGTCAATGTCTCCCCTCACTTTTCATGCACTTGATTGCTTCACACTCTTGGACTTTTAGATAAGATTTTGGTTCTTGCACTGGATGCCTAGAATAACCATCCGCTCTGATACCATTAACTAGTAGCTTACAGCAAAATCAGAGATTTCGCTCACATGTTAATATTGTCTTGTTGTATTCTTAACACAAAAGCCTTGTTTCTTTTCTTCATAGGCAGAATGGTGACCAACTTCAGTAAATATATTACCCATATCATTTCATAATAGCTAGATATATTATTCTTTTTATCCAGAGTGACGTGGATTTGATGAAGGGCATGGGAATGGATGCCTACAGGTTCTCTATCTCATGGTCACGGATCTTCCCAAGTAATATGAAGCTGGCCTATTGGTACTAGAAATATTTAAACCTCTATCTTGGATAAAATAACAGCCTTTCCTGTTCACAGATGGAACAGGAGAACCTAATCAAGAAGGAATAAGCTACTATAACAGACTCATAGATGCTCTACTACAAAAAGGTCGCTTTTAAAAAGGTTCTTTGAAGGATCTCCTGAAGTTTTGAGGCTGATAACTATTATTATTATTGTTATTATTTTGTTGTTGTTACAGGAATACAACCTTATGTTACACTCTTCCACTGGGATCTTCCACAAGCTCTAGAGAACCGATACAACGGATGGCTGAGCCAAGAGATCATGTAAGGATTATATCGAATCTTTATTTAATCGGCCACAGTGTTCAGGAAAAGATAGGTAAAACTCACTCTAAAATGCAGACAAGATTTCAAGCATTACGCCTATACTTGTTTCAAAGCATTTGGAGATAGAGTGAAGCATTGGATCACCTTCAACGAGCCTCATGGATTCTCAATTCAAGGATATGACACAGGTCTGCAAGCTCCGGGAAGGTGTTCTATTCTAATACACATGCTATGTCGGAGAGGCAAGTCATCAATTGAACCATATATTGTTGCTCACAACATCCTATTATCTCATGCTGCTGCTTTTCATACATACAAGCTCAACTTCAAGGTAAACCATCCTTTTCTTGTCGCAGCCAACTTTTTATTACTGGTCAATGAATAAGAAAAGGCAAGATAAGAAGCTAACTTTAATGTCTAGGAAAAGCAAAAGGGTGTTATTGGAATCGCTCTTGATTCCAAGTGGTATGAACCTATATCTGGTGCTAAAGAAGACCAAGATGCTGCTAATAGAGCCATGGAATTCGAACTAGGATGGTAATCTGCTACTGATTTCTGAATATATGAGAACCCTACTTCATCGATTGACAACTTACGGTGACTGTGGATCCCCAAGCAGGTTCTTGAATCCTCTTATCTTTGGAGATTATCCTCTCTCCATGAAGAATCTTGTACGAAGCAGACTACCCAGATTTACTAGTGATGACTCTACATCATTGGCTGGTTCTTTGGATTTTTTAGGCATAAATCACTACACCACATTATATGCTCGGAATGATCGGACGAGAATCAGGAAGCTGGCACTGAATGATGCTTTAGCTGATGCACTTGTCATCACTACATGTATGATAGAGTCACTAAAATACTTAATTAATCTTCAGCGATATGGAATTTAAACTTCTATAATGTTTGTAACAGCTTCTCGAAATGGAGAGAGGATTGGTGAAAGAGTAAGTCACAATAGTTATGCTTCTAATCACTTTTGAACTAATGCTCAGGTTTAGGAATCATCACTTAATTATTCTTTCAGGCTGCATCAGGATGGCTTCACATTGTCCCATGGGGTATCCGCAAGTTAATGAATTATATCAAGGAAAACTATGAGAACCCATTGGTTATAATAACAGAGAATGGTACAAACAATGTGATTAGATCAGGAATACAGCTCTCCTTTTTGAGAAATCTTACAAAAAACATTTGGTGTTGTAGGCATGGATGATCCAAATTTCACTACCCTCAACAAAGCACTGAAGGATGATAAGCGGATACACTATCATGCTGACTACCTCTCAAACCTACAAGCTGCTATATGGTAATTTACTGTGTATTAATTCACCTAAGGGTATCAGGATCAGCATAACAATCTTCAACTCCATTACTTTTTTTTTCTACAATTAACTAAGATGAATTAATGCAGGGAGGACGGTTGCAATGTACATGGCTACTTCGTGTGGTCGCTACTAGATAATTGGGAATGGAACTCAGGGTTTACAGTTCGATTTGGCCTCTACTATGTCGACTACAGGAGCAACCTAACTAGGATACCGAAAGCCTCAGTTCAGTGGTTCAAACACGTTCTAGAAAAGAATGACACGCTTGCGCAGAAAGGAATCACATTTAAAGATCAGATTGGATGACTTGTTACTGTAGATTCAACAATTTACCGTTCCTTATATATTTCTCTTGGTTCCATTGAGCAGTCAATCATGAGAATAGTAAACGCCAAATGTCTGGGACCAAAGTAACAAGTTCAAATGCAATCAATTTCTTGTGGGAAATTTGGAATATATAATCAATGAAGAGCATCAAGAACAGAACAACCACTTTTACTGCACTGGAACTAACGGTCTAAAATCAGAAGCGGAAATCTTGATGGATTCCAAAGCACAAAGAAGGAATCTCGATGAATTTACCTAAAATTTTGGTGGAGAAGCGATTTACCCTCCTCTTTTCTTGATCCCCCAATCAACCAAATCCCTCCCCCGTTTCGTTTCTCAGCAAACTCCAAGACGCCATCGAATAGCTTTTAGAGCACTATTCCGAATTGGGATTCAGGGCGACATTGCGGCAAACCACGCCATGTTTTCGAAGCCGACGAAGCGGGGGCGTAGTCGGGTCGCATTATTAGGAAAAGTAATCCGAACAAATTATCCGTGTTTATGTGTTAGCCGATCGAATCCATCAATTTGAAGAACTTATATATATATATATATATATATATATATATATATATATATATATATATATATATATATATATATAATATATGTATATATATATATATATATATATATGTATATATATATAATATTAAGATCGTCAAGAAAACTTAAACGAATCATTTCTAATCACCGTAATTATTTATCTATATTTAAAATATAAAAATAGACAGAAAATTTTATCCTGAAAAGTCTCCATTTTAATCGGATGATACCCATCCATTATGAATTTACTCAAGTGTTTTTTAATAAACGGATAAATATGCTCTTATTTTTTAAAATTATTTTTGTGGTTGGTGTATTTGAATGTAAAATAGAAGGAATAAGCCAGATAAAATCGAACGGCTGGGATTGTTCAATCTTCTATCTCATAGATAATTTCTTCTGCCCCTTTTTTACTGTTTTTACCTTCTTCTTTATTCTCCTCCTCCTGAAATATTAACTCATGTCATTAATTTTAATAGTCATCTAGAAAAAACTTAAAACTGATCACTTATAAACATAATTGAAATTATTTATCTATATTAAAAATATTAAAGGTATATAAAGTATGATATATTCTTGATAATTTTAACATCGAGGACACTAGTGTGATTTAGAATTTCGTCCAACATATAGCATAAACAGAGACTAACTATAATGACATATCAAGATAAGTTGTTAGGTTTTTCTTTGACTCAAATATCGAGGAAGAAAATGGCTTTTTAAAATATATAATTTTTTTTAAAAAAAAATTATAATTGATAAGTCAAAATAACTCGACTAATTATATATTATACATATTATAATTTTTATACTTAAAAAATTTATATTGGGATCTTTATAATTCTATAAGTGAAATAAATAATATCATTTATCATAGTATTATTGATTGTATTGACGAAAAATATAATCGTTATGAATAAAAATAATAATTTTAATATCTATTTTTTGAGATATTAAAATTATTTTTTATCAATAAAATCGTTATGAATAAAAAAAATTATTGAAATTATTTTCTTTTAACATCACTTTCACGTTGATTGTTATCACATGTTATATTGTTTTGGGACAATGTAACTGATTATCTCAAATAACCTCATTTTGTTGCAAAACAAGTCGAGTTCAGCTGTTACATCAGCAAGCACACATATGCTCCCTTTTCAATTACCAAATTTATTTATGTGATGATGGCGTTAACGAGTTCCTTAAATTGATGTGACATGTTGGGACAGATCAATAAATTGAGACGAAGCCACACAAATAAATGCCACCAGAAGAAGGTGGCTTCCTACCCACCAAATAGATTCCAATTTTATGATGGTCGCAATTTTATCATCCTTCACGTGCCTTCCACTTGGATCCGCGGCTGGCATTCCCCCGCCGACAGGGGAGAGAGTTCCGACTTAAGTCATGACTTGATCTAAGAACGCAATAGCTGGACGCACCTAAGGAGAGCCGATGATGAGAGAGAGAGAAGGGAGAGGAAATCTTGATGGGGAAAGGGGCAGTGCTTTTACTATTCTCCTCCTCTTTGGTGCCTGTTTCGATCGATGAGGTGTGATTTTGGATCCTCTCTGTGGTGCTTCGTTAGAAAGGATTACGATAGAATTAAAATGATTATAGCTACAGAGGAGAGGCAGTAGAATAAAAATGACTAACCTACGAAGTCACATGGGACCAAAAAAAAAAGTACAAATTCGATCATATGGAGATGCTATCGCTTATCCCATCATGTACTGGGATTGTTATGATATCGATAAAATAATCAAACTAATCTAAAAAAATCAAGAGAAAATATCTTAGAACTAATTATAATTTTTTTCTATAATTAATTATCTTTAATATTATTTTAAGTCTTATATTTTTAAAAATTATTTGATGTCTATATACTTATAAAAATAAAATATTTAATTTTATTTATTCTCGATTTTACTGACAAATATTCTACTGCCATCAATAAATTTTACAGTATTTTCATAGATAAAATTGATGATGTGAAGATAAACAAAATTAAATATTTTACTTTCATAAATATAAAAATTTTAATATAATTTTTAAAAGTATAAGGTTTGGAATGCTAAGGGTAACTATTTAGAGGGAGATAATATATAATTAGTCCAAGCCTTAATTAGTTACATCTAGCATTCCGATTCCTATATTTTTTAAAATTACTTAAGATCTCTATACTTATGAAAGTAAAATAATTAATCTCATTCTCCACACTTTGTTGATTTTATTTATAAAAATATTATAGAGTTTATTACTCCACGTGTTGATTTTACCTTACTTTAATTTATTACTGAGTATGAATGATATTTTCGTTAACAAAATTGATAGCAGAAATATGATTAAATATTTTATTTTTATAAATATAAAATTTTTAATATAATTTTTAAAAATATTATAATTAAAATATTAAAAAAAACAAATTAATTATAAAAATATATATATAATTAGTCTCCTCATAGATTATTATCACTAACATGATCTCAAATTATCATATTATTCTTTTATTATTACTTATTATTTGAAAAAAAGAATAAACTAAAAAAATTGCACTAAGGATAAGAATGAAAAAAAAAAAAAAATCTTCCAACCCAGCCACCGTTGCTTTACCATCCAAGTTGACACGCGTTGAAGCAGACACGTAGGTAGGTGGCGGCAGGAAGTAGCTCATGAGTCATACATCTCTGGGAGCCACCATCTCAGCACATATTATAGTATATTATATATAGAGAGAGAAAGTAGGAAGCGGTGGATACAGAATCACCATACAAGTCTGACATGACACTGACGGAAGATAGTCCTTAGGCCATATATGACTGAAAAATGACTAATGTTTGTTGACCGATATTGCATCGGTCAATCGTGGTGAACCCTTAACCAACATTTAAGAACCATCCGTCCATCATGATCAGCTGATGCGTGTGTTTTCTTCAGCATAACCTCCCTTTCTCTCTCTCTCTCTCTCTCTCTCTCTCTCTCTCTATATATATATATATATATATATATATATATTGCACATACAAATATCTTATTGATATCATATGGACACTCGTGCGTCCTATGATAGTATATCTTAGTAATCTCTTTTTATTATTTACTAGTCTTTGATGAGTGTGAAACCAAAAGTAATGAGAGCGTAAAATGTTTCTTTTCGTCTGAAAAGTATTGGCAGCCGAAACGCAGGCTTCTACACGGCTCCATCTTTCTTCTTACACACCTTATCACACCGAAGTTCCCCACTGTTCCTTGCTAAGCACAAACATTGACCATTGATGCTCTCTTCTCCAAATTCCCATGTTTTAAGCAGCCCCTCTCTCTCTCTCTCTCTCTCTCTTCTATGTTCAAAAGAATAAACAAGCATTTCCTTCTCTGGATTATCTCTCTCATGGCTACTCAAGGCGATCTCTCTCTGTATTCTCACTGCCCAAGCTTCTCCACCCTCCTCTTCTTCATCTTCATCTGCTTCAGTGTCATTCCCTCCTCTGCAGTCAATTATATCTCTTCCAATTACTCTCTCTCTGGAAACCAGACCATCACCTCCGCAGGTGGTGACTTCGCGCTAGGCTTTTTCCAAGCAGGTAAAGGGACCCCCAACAGATACTACATCGGCATCTGGTTCAAGAAGGTACCAAAGCTTACTTCCATCTGGGTGGCAAACAGAGACACTCCCATACCTGACCCGGCTGCAGCGCAGCTCAAGATCTCCGATGATGGCAACTTAGTTCTCCTCAGCCAGTCTCGTACACGGGTACTCTGGTCCACTAACATCACCTCCATGGCCTCCAACTCCACGGTTGCTGAGATCTTGGACTCTGGAAACCTGGTTTTGAGAGACCGGTCGGATCCATCCAACCTGCTGTGGCAGAGCTTTGATCACCCGACCGATACGTGGCTCCCTGGGGCAGAGTTTGTTCTGAACAAGGTGACCCGGAAGGGCCACGTCCTCACTTCATGGAGAAACTCCGATGATCCTGCTGCTGGACTCTTCTCCTTGGAGTTAGATCCCACCGGTATACGCCAAGTCATTTTGCTTTGGAACATGTCTGAGCAGTACTGGAGCACAGGGCCTTGGAACGGCCACTTCTTTAGCTCGATCCCGGAGATGACGGCCTACCGCGAGAACCCGACCGTCGTCAATGTTTCTGTCGACTTCTTCTCCAACTCCACCACGAACTACTTCGTCTACCAACTCAGGGGTGATATGATTACCAGAACTGTAATAGATGTCTCCGGCCAGCTCAAGCAGCTTGCTTGGGTGGAAGCAGTCCAGGACTGGATCCAGTTCTTGTCTCTGCCCAAGCAGCAGTGCGATGTCTTCGCTGTCTGTGGGCCTTTCGGCAGCTGCAACGAGAATGCCTTGCCGTTCTGCAACTGCGTTGAAGGGTTCAGCGAGAAGTCTCCCGGTGATTGGGAATTGGGCGATCGAAGCCAGGGATGTGCAAGAAACACCCCGTTGCAGTGCGGCAACTATGGCTCAGCTGATGGGACCAAGGACGGGTTCTTGGCTGTCTCGAGCACCCGATTGCCCGATGATCCCCACGCGACGGCGGTTGCCAGTGCTGAGGAGTGTGAGCTGTTCTGCTTGGATAACTGTTCATGTACTGCTTACTACTACTATAATGGTGGGTGTTCGGTCTGGTACGGTGGTTTGCTGAATCTCCAAGAGCCGTCGGATGGATACGTCGGAGAAACACTGTATGTTCGTTTAGCTGCTTCCGAGCTGCCAAGACAACCCCGAATCAAGAAAAGAACAGCTCTCAATTTTGTGGTGGTCGGCGTTGCCATCGTTTTGGCTCTATTGGCTTTTGCCTTGGCGATCTTCCTGGTGCGTCGTCGGAGAAGAAGACATGGTTCTAATGAAGAAGCAGAGGGGAATCTGGTCGTCTTCAGGAACAGTGACCTGCAACGAATGACCCGGAACTTCTCGGAGAGATTGGGCGGGGGAGGCTTTGGTTCAGTGTACAAAGGGACGCTCCCTGATTCCACTTCCATAGCTGTGAAGAAGCTCAGAGGCCTTCACCGTCAGGGAGAGAAGCAATTCCGAAGCGAGGTGAGCACTCTTGGAATGATTCAGCATGTCAACCTGGTTCGACTTCGTGGATTCTGCTCCGAAGGTAACAATAGGTTGCTGGTCTACGATTACATGACGAAGGGTTCCCTGAACGCACATCTCTTCCGGAGAGGTTCTCCGGCGATCGACTGGAACACGAGGTACAACATCGCCATCGGAACTGCTCGAGGACTGGCTTATCTCCATGAGCAATGCAGGGACTGCATCATACATTGCGATGTAAAGCCAGAGAACATACTCTTGGACGAATCCTTCCATCCAAAGCTGGCCGACTTCGGCCTGGCCAAGCTTGTGGGCCGAGACTTCAGCAAAGTTCTGACGACAATGAGAGGAACCGTAGGCTATCTTGCTCCGGAATGGATCTCCGGCGAGGCCATCACCCCCAAAGCTGATACCTACAGCTACGGAATGACACTCTTAGAACTGGTATCTGGTAGAAGAAACAGGGAGCAGTCAGGGGAAGACAGTCCCTACTTCCCTGTGTTGGCAGCCAGAGAAGTCATCGAAGGCAATGTTCTTAGCTTGTTGGATCCAAGGCTTAATGCAAATGCCGACTTGAGAGAGCTTGAGAGAGCATGCAAAGTAGCTTGCTGGTGCATTCAGGATGATGAAGCTCACAGGCCATCAATGGCACAGGTTGTTCAGATTCTGGAGGGTGCACTTGAAGTTGAAGTGGCTCCCATTCCGAGGGCACTCCAAGTTCTAGCAGATGACCAGAACGCCAAATGCATATGCATCTTCTCAGAGACATCCTCAGGTCAGAGTTCCATGAAAACACTTTCTGGCTGGAGTAGTTCTCAAATGGAAAGCAGCACATCTTTGATCAGTTCTCAAGTCTAAAGATATTGTTGGCTTCTTATTGCCAGTCAACTGACTTGAGATGGAATTAATTGTGAGAGCTTAGATTCTTTTACCAGGTTTTGACCTTTAGATTGTATCAATAGAGGGATTTTTCCTTCCCATCTTTTGTAGGAACCTTGACTTTAATTATGACTCTTTGTTTCTCGGATATCTACCATCGTTTTTTTAAATGATAATTTTCACTGATCTATTGTAAACTTGTCATCAGATTTGAATGACATTTTGTCATATTATAAATAAATTACTTAATTTATCATAAAAATAATTATAGAATAAGATATATCCCTTTCTTATTGCTATGTCGATTGTGCCATGTTATCTTTTTACTTTTTTTTTTTAAGATTTACTGTTGTATCCATAAGGTGTCAGTGCCTCATATGTTGGAATGTATAAGTTTGAGATTCGTTGGAGGTAATATGATTTCAGAAAAAGTCAAAAAGATAATTTAAGAATAAAATTATTAATATACATTAAAATTATTAATGTTTATTATTATAAAGAAGTATAGTTCTATTAGATATCGGCATGCAGACAACTTCGATACATGTTCTCCTTAGACCCATAAACGTGGAATCATTTCTAAGCACAAATTATCTCGGGAAAGAAAAAATTTTCGAAACAAGGGTTATATCTCTTCTCTTTTATTTTTTATAAATATAAAGATTCAACCATAGGTTGTGTCACTTTTGAAGAGAAAACCCTCAAAGAGTGGAGGAAGTTATTTCATTTGGTTGATCATTTATTTCATTGCCTCCTCGTTGTCCACTATTCTTATACTATGGAATTTATTTTCTATCTCATTAATTTTGGATATGGTCAAAGATATTTTCCTCATTTGTTTTATCTCTGAATGGAATGCTCTTAGAAACCTTATATAAGGCAAATGGCCTATCACGAGGAGATTATCTATTATATGCCATAGAGATTTAATTTATAGTTTTTATATAAAAACTTAATTGAAACTGGGGAGGTTATATATATATATATATATATATATATGCACTTTCACATTATATATCATAACATATATCACACGTTATAATATATATATATATCATACGTCATATCATATTCGAACACTCCTACATAGTACATAATAATATATACATACAATCATATATTATACGTTATTACATATATTCATGTATGTCAATCAATTTTAATTCGATTCATATGCATCTCTGCAATGCATACATTAACATCATATGCTTAGACCTATCTCATGGCAATCATCTCATTTAAAACATACTTTCAAATATGCATTAAGCTCATGATAATCTTATCATTAAAAATATTTTTTCAAAAGATATATCATGAATGCCATAATAAATATGACTACTATTTTATAATTAATTAAGCTTATACTTAAGTGATTCAATTTTAAATAAGATTTTCATCGAAGGCCTATGGCCCTTAGTGATCATATGTGCTAGGGAGCTAAAAATATATCAAATTAGAATGTAGTATCATCCAAATTAAAAACATCATGTATTAATTCACTTGTAATTCATACTGTAAACAATAATTTGTAGCAAAATTTTAGTAGAATCCTTTCTCAATTAGGCTATGCATAACCTATAAATTCACTTAAGTTTTATCATTAATTTACTGATAATTCAACCAATAATCCATGACATAATTGTTATCAATCAACCAATTGTACAGTTTTGCAAACTAATTTAGTTTTACTATAATGATTGACTAAATCATCTTAGATCATAATAAAATTTAGTAGGAATACAAGAGACAAAATGAAACATACATCAAATTTTAGTTTAAATGAGAATAATTAGGAGACTATAAAACCCTCCCACTTTAACTAATACCACATATTATGTTATATTGAAACTAGGTTGAGATTGTATAAGTTTATAAACCTCATATCTTAGTGAATAGAAGTGATATTCATCCAATTCCAAATCATAAAACTCTAAAAAAAAATTTAAAATATATTAAAAGAACATGATACAATTATATCCCTAGGTGATTAACAGAACTCCTTTATAAAAAAACAAGAGATCATGAGCACCTAAGATTGAGACACTTGTATGTATCAATCCCAAATTAAAATCATACTGGGTCTTAGAACCATAAAAAATTCATACAAAATATATTCAAAAATCATATATTGATTTAAAGCTTATATTACTCAAAAGCATTCAAAATTATCAAAATATAATATGTGAAATTAAAACTTGGGTAAAGATAGGGGGAAGAGTTAGGTTTTTTTACCTTAATTTTTCTTACAGTTGGGGTTTTTTAAGAAGATATGAAGAGGCTGAAAGATATGTTGATGGAGGAGGGAAAGGTTTTCTGGGTGATCAGGTGGATGAGGAAGATAAGACTAAGATAAGACTACCACTTGGATTCAAGAGGTAGCCAAGTGGTCATGGGTTCAATCCCATCGAGAGTCATCTCAAGTTTTTTCTTTTCTTAACATAATTCTAGTGTTACAAGAATCCAATTAGAGCATAATTTGGTTTGACAAGAATGACTCAAATCTAAATTCATTACTCAATCTCACTTATGGTTCTTAATAATTTTAGTGCAACATTCATCTTTAATTTTTATCTCTATTTAATTTTTTATTGTTTCATCTATACTTAAGTAACTTATTATTCTCTGATATTTAAAATTTAAACTTTCTACTTTAAAGATGATAAAACTCATTCTAATCTTAAGAATCACTTAAGATTTATTATAATACAAATATATTTTTTAAACACCACGTATATGTTTATTACTACGACTATATTTCATATTCAAGTCCACTAACATATTTAGACTTATTAAGCTAAAAGATCATACCTTTTGATTGCAAAATGTACTAATACTTTTATATGCTTCCATTAGTATTTGGAAGAACTTCGAGCATAACATGTTTGAAATCATGTAATTCAACTTTAAAATCGATAACATGAGCATATGTCACATATCATATTTCTTAAGCATAAATATTATTAAAAAAATCTTTAAATGATGATAATATATGTATATTATATATACTTTCATTGATATGATAGGTGTATTACTATGTGTGAGAACTTGCACTACATCATTGGATTACCCCCCTTACATTGATAACTCGACCATGAATGACTTATCTACCAACCTGAAAAATCTAGGTAGTGGTGCCCTTTCCGAGTTGAATTGGTGTTACCTGGGAAAACTTGATGTCCACTTCTCTTAAGTTAAGTCCTTAATCCAAGATCTTGACTTTTAATAAGAAAGATTATTTGACCTGTCTTAGTAATGAATTTCAAATCTTTATAAATTTAATTAATTTAAAACTAAATGACTCAATGATGGTGATAAAAAAAAAACTTCAATTATTACCATACTATGATCACCGAGAGAATGAGACATAACTTAATTAGAGAGATTGTGATTGAAAACATTCAAAGTTCTTCCCCTCAACTCATTGTCTCCACCTTTGTTGATCATTTCAAATGTTTATGGACTAAAATTTTCACTTATAATTTGAATGAGATTTGGTGGGATAATATTTCTCATATTAGCTTTAGGAAGGATCTTAATGTGTGTGTAGACCTTTTATCTAAAGATGAGATATGAGGATCTATTCGGTGGGACAATATGTCTTATATTAGCTAGATCTTTATCTGAAAATGAGATCTAGGAAATTGTTAGGTCTTTATGTAATGGTATGAGTTCTGGACCTAATGGATATATATATACTATTGTGTTTTAAAATTTATACTGGAATATTATGCATAATCATGCGTTTAGTTCTTTCATGAACTTACATTTCTACACGAGGAATGGACCAAAACTCACCTTATTTTTTTTCCTTGAATGTGAGTGATATCCTCCGTACAATATAAATTACAAAATTTTAACTAAATTGTTAGCTAATAGAATTAAACCTTGCTTAAACCATCTTATATCCCAACAACAATCTACTTTCATTTCATGACGTAACATTTATGATAATATTATAATTTGTTGAGAAATTATACATGAGTTATTAAATCCCTTGGCAAAATACTTATGTGTTAATTAAACTTGACATCGAAAAAGCATATGATAGATTATCTTAGAATTTCATTGATAATATGCTTAATCTCGCTATTTCCCTTGTAAGATGAATAACTAGATTAAATCATGTATTTCTACCCTTATCCGAACAATGGGGAACACTCTAACTACTTTTACATTCGAAGTTAACAGAGAATTGGTTAATCATCACTCATTAGGATCTTGATTATTTTTAGTAGGGGTGTTTAAATCGAATCAATTTGAAATCAAGCTGATTTATAAAGACTATAAATGATTCTGGTTCCGACGAGTGCTTCTTCTACTGTTCGATTAATCGATTCGGACCCAATCGAGGTTCAAAATATAAATGAATGTTGACTCAACTTCAATATCATATTTTCATAAATAATAAGGGCCAATTTCATAAATTTATTATGTTATAATTCGATTTAATTAAATCAAATATCGAATCAAACTAACTTTAGATTAATCAATTTTGAATCGATTCAATTAGATAGATCGATTTTAACATGAACACCTCTAACCCTCCAATACTCGGAAAGATACTTTTCCTCTCTCATAAGAATAGTCATAAATCTGGATTTTATCGAAGAAAATAAGAAAAAAAAGGAATTTTGTGAAAGTTTAAGATATAAACTATTACACCGTTTTTTTTTTTTTTTTGTTTAGAGGGCTGTCCCCATTCTTTTTTTTATTTTTTTTTTTGTATAGAGGGCTGTCACCATGCATTTCTTTAAAGCCTCTAATATTAATATACATAATAAAACCTTTCTTACGTAGATTCATTTAAAACATTCAACCACTACTAACTAACTAACTCTGGATAACTAAATTAAGTTAAAATATATTATCTTTCATATAAGAAGGTGTATTAATGTCTACTCCTGTGGGCATCCAACAAAGATATGTTAAATATTCATGTCAGACGAAGAATACATATGAAAATTATTTTCATTTTGTATATATATATTTATACATAATTTTGCCCTTTAATATCCAAAAATGATCACCAAATAGGCTTAAACTGATTTGAGGTGAAAGTGGAGTTTGGATACGTATTTACGTCTGATGTAGCTACGTATGCCTTCTATCTTTCTCTACGTTGAAACTTGTCCATAAAAGATATGGTTTGAATCCCAACCATGACTACAAATATATTATCAGCTGATATTTCTTTTCATTTAAAATCTTATTTTTAATTTATTTCTTTTCAGATAACTGTCTTTTGTAGAGAGAGAGAGAGAGAGGTTGCTATCGACAAAGAAACTCTTTCTTCGTATTTCATCTTATCCTTACTCAGAATTCCTATATATATATATATATATGTATATATATATATATACATATATATACATATGTGTATATATATATATATACATATATATACATATATACACATATATACATATACATACATATATATATATATGTGTATGTATATATATACATACATATATGTATATATATGTGTATATATGTATATGTATATATACATATATACACATATGTATATATATGTGTATATATATATACATATTTATATACATACATAGATATATATATATATATATATAT
>LVTN01000663.1:3173-24004 GCA_001649415.1 Musa itinerans | reverse complement strand
TATATATATATATAGCCAAAGCTCTCATATTTTTTTTTTACTCATTAAAATCCTTATGCTCAATTAATTTGTTGATAGCTCTATGGTAGCTAAGTATATGTGTAATAACTATAATTACATTGATTATAGGGAAAAACTCTAAAGTAGCAGAACTGAGGCCTTGTTATCTCTGGTTCTTAAGCTGTGGGGATCAACTATGTAGATAAACAACAGAGTTGCAGATATCTAATTTTCTTCTCGAGCTTTTCTTTAAATTAATTTGCTTGCATTATTACGGATCCAAACTTGACTCCGAGGTAATATTTTTCCCGGCACTGAAAGAACATGACTCTCTAACTTCTATCATATATGGATTAATATGGTTTCGTCATATTGAAATCTATATTATATATTCATAAATTTATTAAATTTGGATGCAGAATTCATGTGGATTTTGTTTAAGCCCGAATCAGTCTAGGGCATACGTGTGTCAAATTAGGAGAAGAAATTAAGACTAATTATATATTATTCTCTGTAGTTAGTTATCTTTAACATATTGATTTTTATATTTTTAAAATATTATATTAGAGTCTCGAAAATAAAATATTTAATTTATTTCTCATCACCCGTTGAAGTTACTGATGAAAATATAGTATGTATTGTCACGTACAAAAAATGATGCTAAAATAGGATTAATGAGATAATTTTATGGTGCTGTTCTCACAAAAAAAAGAAAATTCAGGAAAGAGATATTTTATTAAGAAATGAAATGAGTCAGTATTATTCAATTATTTAATTTTTTTTCTCTTTATGATATTTTTATAAAGTGACGAAGACGAAGAAACGAGTAAAATATTTTACTTACGTTAGTATAAAGACTCAATATATATTTTTCTAAAATATAAATATTAAAATATTAAAAATAATTAACTATCAAAGTAATATATAATTAGCCCTTAATCTCGAGATGAAATCTAATGACTAACAGGTAATGCTTCTGCAGATTCTTTATAAGATGGTGATAAATCTTGTCAGGGTTGTCCTCTTCCTCCCCTTGACCCGGACACGCTAAGAATTGAAGGGAAAAAAAGGCCCAAGAACGTCGTTTCCTTTCCCACTTCTCATTGATCCGGTGTTTGTTCTTTTACGTGAGTAACAGCAGGCAGGAGGCAGCCTCTGCCGCATCTCATCGTGTCCTTCTCTGTCAGGTCGTAGATAGAGAGAGCATCATGATGCTGTTGAAGAGGCAGTAGAGCTGTGGCACAAAGGGTGAAGGAAATGACTTCGATCTTTCTGGGGTCTAAAGCAGACGTATTCTACCTCGAAGGCCAAACATGGTACACCACAGCCCTCATACTTGTTACATTAGATGATTACATTGTCATTCATGTTCATCATAGGTTCTGATCCTCTCCTGCCACTTTTTATGATTACTCGAACGAGTTATCCGATCGAAAATGGGTTTTTTTAGGCTAATAAACTTATTTCTATGGGATTTGGGATATTGACTCATTTAGGTATCTGAAACTTCTTGGTTATGTTCCCGGGGTACCTGTTAGCAGATGAATGCGCTCATGATTATTTTTCCTTCGCTGATATTTCAGCTTATTTTCTTCTTCTTTTTCTTTTCTTTTGTGATATCTTGAGGAGGATTAGATGCAAATTTGGGCCCTTGCTTCGTAGGAATGAAAAATTTTGCATCTTCCTGATATCTAAATATTTGATTGGTGGCTTGGTTTCTGAGCATTTCTGCAAGCGAAAAGCGGTCAATTACGTGAATGAACGAGAAAGCCTCCATGTCCATGCTTATATTTTGGGCCTCGGCTTTGGGAGCATTATGTGGAAAGATAGCTAAGCTGGAAGAGGTAAAAGGACCTGAATAAATCTAGTGCTGTTACTTGTGTCCTGGAAATCTTAAAGCATTGGCTAGATAATTTTTTTCGGTGAATAATGACCATTGAAATGCCAATTTAATTCGAATACGACCACAGAACTTCCCTTGGCCCTCTCAGTTTCTGGTCATAGGCTGTCTTCTCCATCTTTTATGTTTGTGGTTTATGAGAGGTGCTATTCTTGAGAGAGATATATTAGAAAGGTTCTGTACATTTTAGCTCCTTCTCATCCTTGTACCTGGTTGTGAACCTACCAAAGGAACCTCATAAATCTTGTGTTGTCGTTATGTGTGATGGTCCCTATTTCTGTTTTCTTTCTTCTGTGGCAGTGCATCCTGTTCTGATCCTTGCTACCAAATTTTGAATACTTTCGGGTCAAATACTGATTTTGACAAGCTATTGAACCAGTATGCTATAGAAATATTGAATGGTGTATCGGCCTAGGCCACTGTGAATCACTACAAAAATAATAAAAAAGGGATAAAACTAGAAATTAGAGATCCTGCTATTATTTCTCTTTTGTTTTTTCTTTTCTAGACTAACTCTCTCATGATGGCCATTACTTGTCAAATGAACCAGTTAATAACTTTTAAGCCTGTGCATGAATGATATTGATTAGCATTTAGAAAATCTTTCTACTGTATAGTTTCCATAAAACATCCAGATAATCTTGATTTATCAATAATTACACCTCGATATTGGTTTCTTAGCAAGATACAGTTCAGACAAGCCTATGGGTAAAACTCTCTCCATTCTGGGTCCTAGAATTGTCTATTTTCATGAGTAAATTAACACTTAGATGTTTCTGATGTATGAAACCCATAATGCTTTACTAAGTTTCAAATCTCCATACATAATTACTGGTGAATCCAGACTTCAAATCCTAGACCACAGTGCCAGCAAATAAATGTCTAGTACCAGTTGCTGTAGTATGCTCTTGTTAATAATTTTAATCACAAATCTTTGCTTCTAGAGTAGACGGTTAAGACTTTTTGTTTCGGTTATCAGAGCTGAGTATTTTTCCCTATCCAACAGGATATGTAAGAGTGAACTGACAAGTGATGTCATAATTGAGGTAGAAGATATGTCCTTTCAGCTCCACAAGGTATGTCTTTTTTTCTCTCAATCCTATGTCACGACGTATGCCTTTCTAAATCTTTCTTTCATTCATGGACTAGAAGTTGAAATGAATAGAAAGGAGCCTTACATGATCCTGCACAAGACTGAACAAAAGCTTAGCATTTAAAAGAGTAATACCTTTAGGTTAAGTAAGCTGCTTAGAGTGTTCACTATAATTGTGGGCAAGGTTTGACATATTGGGTACTGGACTTGTGTTGGTCCATGGTCGGATTGTCATGTGCAGATTGGACGAACACATGGTACACTGGCACTGACCTAGTTTGATCGTCTGAAATGCAAAAAAAAATAAAAAAATAAAAAAATAAATCATGGTTTTCCTCCTAAGAATGTGCAAATTCATGTAATTTAATTAGTCGAAAACTATAAAACAATGTATGTTGTATTGAAACATGCAATGGAAAACAAATAATGATAGAGTTTAGAGAATATATTATAATACACAAACAAGTGAACAGTCATTTAAGCAATTTTGCATAACAAATGACTGTATAAGAAAATTATATACTTGTTTCTATCACCAAAACTAATTACGTGATTCAATGGTGGGTTAGTCGGAATTCTTGTTGTGATGATACTGTAGATCAATACAACACATCTGCAGGGCCCTAGTATAAAACTACTTCCATGATTTTTTATACTCCTAAACAGTATTGTCATTTATGCATTAATATGGTAGTAGTCCTCTGATCATCATGAACCATCCATGTGGTAGGAACCTTCATATGCAAGTAGGATTGTGACAAATACTCCTCCATAAGATATAATGTGCTTGAGCTATGACTCTCATCACCATAATATTATTGTGTATTATAAGATGCATTTGACTTTGAAAAGAATGACCAACTATTACCATATATGTGTTGGTCATGATATCCAAGATAATAGGAAGGTTGAGAATAGAAGGAACTATTGTTTCGCTCAGTTTCAGTAGGCTCCCTCCTGTATCTTTGTATGAATCATGATAGACTTTCCCTTTCCCTCTTATAAACATGTTGTGTGGATACCGATGCACCATAGTCCGTATCCTAGGTGACCATGCACCGCCTATCTATGCCTAAGCAAACATAAGATTTAGCCACTCTGACCACTATCATTAGTTGAAGCACTACTTTTTATGTCAAAACTATCCCCACAGTCCCCATGAAGAGCAAACTTGAGGGAGAAGGTGTCTCGCCATCGGATTGAACTTGTGGCTTATTTATTGTGTTCAATGGATCAATCGGCTATAAGGCTTGACCCTTTCCATTGCTTTGATAACTGAATGTTTCTCTTTGTTGCCTCGATCCTCTGACCCTTGTCATTCTTCTTCCTCTTGCACAATCTTAGTAATGGATCGCGATGGGTCTCCCACCTTATCCATCAATGGATCTCCTAAATCCAATCATATTGTGTAATTATGATAGAGATGTAAATCGAATGGATCCACCTTGGGTTCCGCTATTTTCTTATCATTGTCAATGCAACATAGCCTTAGATGCATGTTGTAGTAGATGCATATTGGCTTCTCCAATCTTTAGTGTAGGAGCCGATTGTGAATTTTTGTATCAATTAATGTGAATATTGACTAATTATGCGTTAAATGATATGATATATGATAGCACCTATTATTGCTATCCCTCTAAATTTGGTGTTGACCTTACGAATTATAGCCAACTCTCACCTGAATAAAAATTAATATCAATTAATACTTAGTTTAGTCAACAGATTTGACTTGAATCAATAAAAGACAAATTATACGGGTTCGTTCTACAACCACGATCCATATGATATTGACACGACATCACGATATTCTCAAAGAATGCACCTAATGAATATCTTGAAAATTTGGTTCTCATCTATAGTCACGACATTCATACAAGTTTGAAATCATTAAATAATCTAGTTCTACAATTAATATTCTCGAAGGATACTTTTGTGCATTTTGCTAAATCAGGTGATCCTTCGGCTAAATGGTACTTTAGGTGAGTGATACAATGCACTAACAACAAATGCAGTGTTAATGATGTTGGTTATCGGATAATCAAAGGGTGTGCTACCATGCCAAATTGGAACTTTGATACTGATAAGTCAATATTTGGTTGTAATTGTTGCGACTCTGTAAGCTCACAAGGAATTATCCGTTTTAGGCATGCCCACATGGTTTTGTCCTTTTTGGACTCATGAGCTCCAAAAGGCACTTCGGAGGGTAAGAGTGACCCGACAAGCTTATAAGCTCTTGATTCCCCTACTTCTCAACCAACGTGGGGCTAAATATCTTTATCAGTGATCCCTTGTAGGGGAATCAAGGGCTCATGGCCCTCCATCTAGCATCAATCGAATAAGTCAACATTTGGTCGTCATTGATACGACCCTATAGGCTCTCGAGAAATTGTTTGCTTTAGGTGTACCCGCATAGTTTTACCTTTCCGGGGCTCATGAGCACCTTTACCCTTAAAGGTGTCTTTTGAGGCTCATGAGCCCCGAAAGGGCAAAACCGTATGGGCACGCCTAAAGCGGACGATTCCTCGCAAGCCTATGAGATCGCATCAATGACGACCGAATGTTGACTTATCAGATTGGCACTAGATGGAGGGCATGAGCCCTTAGCTCCTCTACGGGGGAGCATTGATAAGGATATTTAGTCTCACATTAGTTGCAGAGTAGAGGAACCAAGAGTTTATAAGTCCATCAGGTCACCCTTACCCTTAGAGGCACCTTTTGGGGCTTATGACCCCCGAAATGGCAAAACTACGTGGGCACGCCTAAAGCGGATAATTTCTCACGAGCCTACGGAGTCGCACTAATGACAACCAAATGTTGGCTTATCAGATATCTATAACAGTTAAAGAACTAATTTGTGACAAATAAGGTTTGATCCACAAAAATCTAGGCTAGATCTAGCATGGATCCATAAAGATCCAGATTAGATCCATTAAGATGTAAGCTATCAAAATAAATTTTGGCTAGATCCATTAAGATCTAAGCTACACCCAAATCAATGGATCTAGCCTAGAATCAAAGGGATCTAGCCTAATCCATATAGATCTAGCCTTGATTCATTTGGATATGGGCTGAATCAGAACATATCTAAACTAAATTTGCCAAATCCGAAGCTTGATCCTTGTGGATCAAGCCTCCATATGCAAGGATCAAGGTGAAATGGCAGCGGATCATGCTGCAATCCACAAGGATTAAGGCTACGTTCTTCTAGATCAAGCCCTAAAGTAGGTGAACCAAGCTGTCACTATGTAAAGATTAAGCTTTGGATTTGCCTAATTTACAGATCAAAAGAGACCCCTAGAGATAGGAGGCATCTTTTGTGTCAAAAAGGAGGACAACCCTGTCCCACCAGCGGACCACTTCGAGGCAGTGTGCAACCCAGTTCACCATCGGACTGATACATGCTGCTTGGTGCTAGGGTCAATTTTTTCTGCCTTACTCTTGAGAGGTAATTGTAAACTATGAGAAGTACATCTAATTGCTTGTATATTAGTTTTGATGACCTTTTCAGTTTGGTTCTCTGATCACAGATAAGTGATCTAAGAGTAATTCACCTACTACCATGGTTTCCATCTTCTCTCAAGGATTTTGAGTTTGAACTGCAATATTCAATGAGGTTTCACACTCCTGTGAGATATCCTTATATCACTGTCTCACAAATTGTTGCTTTCCAGATGATATCAACAAAAAATTGAAATTTGAAAGATTAAAACAGCTTTGATTTATGCTGTGTTTCTCCTCGAACAGTTTTCTTTTCCTTCATGATAAAACTTGCTGTTAAGTTCACTCATGTCAACAAGTACCATTGCTGTTTTCAGAATTAGCCAACTTTTTGAAGTTCCTATTTGATATACTGCCACCACTACTAAATTGTATTTACTGAATTATTTTGTTTTGAAACTTTAGAGGCAAATATTCAGCAGTGAAATGTCAACTTATGTGGCACTTGTCAATATTTGCCTAGAGAACTCTGACTTGAAGTGATAAATCTGCAAGCACAGTTTTTCTCTGTATTTTCTTGTAAGTTTTTAATATTCGTTCATTACCCATCACTGAATCTAGTTTGAGGTGAATGTTATGCTACGACAGCATTGTTTGTCAACTCCACATACATGCTACTCAACAAGAAGCTTGGCATATCGAGCCTCGCGATTTGAGTTCAGCATAACTTTATCAATGATTATTTTATTTTATGAATCTTCTAGATATAAAGATTTTAATGACAGCTGCTATTGTGACCACACAATGTAAGTGGGAGGGAGAGAGAAAAAATTAAGGCAGAGTAGAGAAAAGGCAAGATAGGGAGAGAGAACTGGAAGGGGGAGGGAAAGAGGATAAGGAGTAGAAGGCCCTTATTTGGCTGTCTTGAATGAGGCTTCAACTGTGATTATGATGGACACCTTCACGGTTGTTGTGTGATCATTCATTTGGCCGTAAAGGATTACTGATAATCTAGCAATGCAACTTTGAGTTATTATTGAAGTATTTGAGGTGAGATATGGTATGTCCACAAGGTTCTTAGGTGTTTTATTTATTTGTACCATTGCTACAAGAAAAAACCTTTGCTCTCTAAACAAGATGTATTCTTGATAAAAAAACTGCGATTATGATGGACAGTAAGAAGTGAGAGGTAGAAAGAGACAAATAGTTTGAAGTGAAGAAGTGTTAGAGAGATGAGGGAGAGACAGAGAGGCAATGAAGATGATATGAGCTGGAGAGGCTGAGGTGGCTTGAGGGTAGTTTTACAAAGACATTTATTTTGCTAAAATTTTGCAATGAACTTTCACTAACACCTCAAATTTGAAATCAACAAGTCTGATGTTTATCAGATTGTTTTCCAGTTCCCATTGATTACTAGGAGTGGGATACTACAAAAAATGATTAGTGAATTCCACAACAATGATGGAAAGGATTGCATTCTTGAGCTTCATGACATCCCTGGTGGTGCCAAGGCTTTTGAGCTGGTTGCAAAGTTCTGTTATGATGTGAAGATAGAGCTGAATGCTCTGAATGTGGTTGCTATCCGTTGTGCTTCTGAGTACCTCCAGATGGCCGAAGATCATGGAGAAGGAAATCTTATCATGCAAACTGAAAATTTTCTCGAAGAAGTTCTGGGAGACTGGAATGACTCGATGAAGGCTCTTCAAACATGCAAGGACATTCTTCCTTATGCAGAAGAGCTCCATATTGTTACAAGATGTATCAATTCACTGGCAGCCAAAGCATCTGTTGATCCAACCCTGTTTGGTTGGCCCATGATTGGACAAGCCAACACAAAGAACCTTGGAGGCACCATTCTGTGGAATGGAATCGGTCCAGGTGGAAAGTCTAGATCCCCAGGTGCTGATTGGTGGTATAAAGATGTTGCTTTCCTTGACCTGCCGACCTATAGAAGGCTAATACTAGCTATGAAGTCAAAAGGCATGAAGCCAGACAACATTGCTGGATCTCTGATGCACTATGCAAAGATGAGTCTGCCAGGGTTGAGTAGGCAGTCAGGCTTCCATGACAGTGCTGATTTCTTTACCTGTACCAACTCCACTGCAATCCAATCAGAAAGTGATCAGAGGGTTCTACTTGAAGAGATAGTAGAACTTCTGCCCATGGAAAGGGGTGTCGCTTCATCAAAGTTTCTTCTCGGTTTGCTCCAAACGGCCATGATCATACATGCCAGTCCTTCCTGCAGGGAAAATTTAGAAAAGAGGGTGGCAGAGCAACTAGAGGATGCTGAACTGGAGGATATCCTAATACCAAATTTGGGCTACTCAATTGAAACTATATATGACATAGACTGCATGCAACGAATCCTTGATCGCTTTGTTTCTTTTAATCAACCAGAAGATATAACATCACCTGGCATTGTGGATGAGGGGGAGTTGATGGCTAACGCTGTTGCACTGACACCAGTGACCATGGTAGCAAAACTCATGGATGGGTACCTTGCAGAAGTAGCTTCTGATGTTAACTTGAAGCTCCCTAAGTTCCAGTCTTTGGCAGCACTCATCCCTGACTCTGCCAGACAATCAACTGATGGAATCTATCATGCTATTGATATATATTTGAAGGTAATATTTAATTTTGCATTATTTTGCAGTACTCTCTACCAGTTGCGCTTGCTGAAGATTCAGTTTTGCATCGACATGCACATCTGCACAAAAAAGTTGCTTAAATTTTTGGTTTGTAGCATATGTAGATTATTCACCTGTGGTTGTTGTGTCTTTGAAAAAATTAATCATGGACTCTGTGGCAGCATTTTACCCATCACATTTGATTTCAAGTTCTTGTCCTTTGAATGATCCTTTCATCAAACAAGAGGTTACCTTCCGCAACTCCTACTATGTGGCATATGATAAGTGTATATTTTTTATGTTTTGTTGGAAGTGTCTTAGGCAGTAACTTTTCCTAGGAACCTCAGATTATCTATCTGAAACTGTTTGGAAGCAAAATAAACTGCATCTGCATATGGATAGCTAGGGTGATCATAGAAATTATTTGTACATAAAAATATAACTGATTGTGCTAAGAGAACATGTATAGATGGTAGAAATTGGTCATCTTGGATTTCTCTAACAATCAGACTATCCTAACATCTAATCTATCTGATCTAATCTTGCTACGGCTTACAACTCTGGTCTCTCTCAATCCCGTCTAGTAACAATTTGTTCTAGATATATTAAAGTCATTGCAATTTATATCAAATCTGCTCTCTCTCCAAAGTAAAGGAGAAATAAAAAAGGAAAACTATGCAATATAATATCCTCTCCCAACCACTAGAGGAATAAACAACAGGTTAAGCTGATGCTAATATGTTCGATCAGTATTCTTTTCATAAAAAAAAAAAGAATCAGATTTTGATTATCAACTTGTAGCCTCCATGTTTATGGTATAATGCTCGTCATGTAAGTTTACTGCAAGTGCTCGATATCCTGATCGTTACATTAGTACAATTTTGATTTTTACCTGTTACAAATATAGTTGATTACCTATCACCCGTTGAACTTCCAATATTTCTCATTATTGCTAATATTACATTTGAATTGTTTCATGTTCATAATCTTACACTTGGTCCGTTTCAGTCTCACCCATGGCTCACAGACTCCGAGCGGGAGCAGCTTTGTCGGCTTATGAACTGCCAGAAGCTCTCACTGGAGGCTTGCACACACGCTGCACAGAACGAGAGGCTACCACTTCGAGTAATCGTTCAGGTGCTCTTCTTCGAGCAACTTCGTCTGAGAACCACCATCACCGGCTGGTTTTTTTCCTCTGACAATGTGGAAAACTCTCATGCTCGCATGCTACCTAAGAGCAGTAGTGGGCTTAACCAAGCGGAGATCACTCAAGAAGATGTACAGAGTCTGAGCTTCGAAGAGATGAGATCCAGGGTTTCTGATCTCGAGAAGGAATGCTCAAGCATAAGAGAAGAGATTCAGAAGCTAGAGAGGTCAAAGAGTGCATGGAGCATCTTCTCCAGAAAGCTTGGATTTGGGATGAGAACAAAACGGTTCTTTAGCTCAAAACAGGCATTAGATAGATAGATAGATAGATAGATAGATATCTTAGATAGATTGTCGGTGCAGAAATGCTTCACTGTTCAATTTTTTTTTTTTTTCACTTAAATTGTACACTTTTTTTTTTCTTTCAATTCTTCGATGATTAAATTGTTAATAACCAAAACCACATATTATATATAATCATGAATAGGAAACGATTGTTACCACTACAATTGACATTTATGAACTTCTGAAGCTGATATTCTTAAATGTCAATGCCATGATTATATTATTCTTTCGAAAAAACATTACGTGAATGTTGGTTGGGAGCACCATGAATCAACTAATTTCTCTTGGTATTTTTAGTTCTGTATTTATGATAGAGTAAAAAGAGAATTTTGATGGTGCTTTAGTCACGTAATATCTCATCATTTAAGAAGGGGAAGAATTTGCAGCGTCAATCAAATGGGGATATGTAGACACCTCAGTGGATACCACGGACTCCGAATGCCCTTTCCTTTCCTTTCCTTAGCATTAGCATCCCCATATCGACATTACCACCTTGGCTGTGCAGACATCACCTAAGGTCCCAAAAATGCCATGGCTGCTCGATAGAGTCGAACCTGAGCCCTTCCGCAACCTGGCCCACCCTCTAAAGAGGTTGACAAAGTCTCAACTAGTCCTTATTACAATTCGGTTCGGTTCGATCCAGCGGTTCACCGTTTTTAAATCGAACCGAAATCCAACTCGGGGCGGTTCGGTTCCGGTTCCAAATCGACAATTCCGATTTTAAATAGATTAACTATGATAAAAATAAAAATAAAACATAAATAGGATCTATGGTTTAGTGATTAAATAATTAAGTTTAAAATCAAATCACTTGAATCTGAATCTTCATAGAGTCACTTAGTTTGATTAAAAATTTTATAATTTTATTTTTTAATCAATTTTTCATTATCATTACACCCATTATAGTTATGAATCTGTTTTTCAAATTTTAGAAAGAAAATTTTCATTTTTTATATTTTAAGTTATTTTTAATTAAAAAATTAAAAATTAACTATTTAAATAGGAACCGACAATTTCAGTTGTAGAATCGATCCTCAATGATTTGATTTTGATTTCTAATTTTAAAAAAAATAAAATAGATTATTTTAAAATTAAAAATTATGATTTCAGATTTATGGTCATGGCTAATCTCAACAACTTGATCCCTTGTGCCAAAGGATGTTTTTATTTTTATTTTTGCTTTTTATAAGTCCATTTCACCGTTGTCACACTGACTATAATGCAGCATCTTCTGGCATCAAAAAAGCTTACGAGATCGTACGTCATCACTCCTTAACACTTGTCGTCGTATGAGTCTCTCTATGACAAAAAGAGGTAAGAGTGGGTACCCACTCGAAACATTCGTGCTCCAGAGGTTAGATGCTGGCACTAATAAATGAGATGACAAAGGAAGGAAGATACGCACAAGGAGTCTTTTGACTATAATATAAACCAAGTGGGAATTATTTTTCAGCGAAGCTCACTTTTGTAAGATGAATTATGACTTGGAGGATTAGAGAATGATTGCCGGTTAATCCTTAACAATTCTAGTTAGATTATGTGATATTATTTAATTAGGTAAGATATATTATGAATATGATTGAATTTTGATTATAATTATCGACTAATAGAAAAGAAGTCAAATTATGATAGTATTCGTTAGAAGATGACCTTGATAGAAGAGACTCTCATAATTATTTATTTTAGACCCTCTACTCTCATTTATAAATAGATAAGATCTCCTAAGGACTATACACATAATGTGCAAATAATGAGATACGTAGTTGTATGGACAAGTGATATTATTAAGAAATTACAGATTATTTCTCATCTCTTCTTAGTCATATAAATTAGTCAAGTATAATTCTTCTTATGGATCGACATCACTACAGATCGATGATCCGACGATGATGTGCTTATAAATTAGATAAAGACTTTTTGAGTAGTATCGAAAAGTACACATCATAAATTTAGTTATATTGTTACTTGATTTCAGATTTTGACATTAAAATTTTTTATATAACAATAATATATCATGATTTTTT
This sequence comes from Musa itinerans, assembly GCA_001649415.1. Classification (NCBI taxonomy): domain Eukaryota; kingdom Viridiplantae; phylum Streptophyta; class Magnoliopsida; order Zingiberales; family Musaceae; genus Musa; species Musa itinerans. The sequence continues at coordinate 11,431 of LVTN01000663.1, read as the reverse complement.
ATACCTATGATCCTCTTTCTATTTTGTAGGTCTTGATCGAAAGACTTACCTTATGATGTGTTGTGTTGGATCTCTTGGCTCGATGGGGTCCTCTCAATCTCCTTTTATTTTTATTTTTATTTTGTACTTATGAAAATAAAGATGCGAAATGAAAAGAAAAACCTATGTGGCTCCATCCACCTTGCTGAGGTTCATATTCGATAAAAAAGATAAAATGATCCTGACCTTTAGGACCTCCATAGCATACACATTGGTGATTGAGGAAGGCACATTGCATAGCTTAGTAATTCTACTTTATGCATTGACTAACTAGATGTATTAAAGGCAGATGACTTGTCACATGTGATTAACCCCTGACCAATATAACAAGTCTTGACTTGCCAAACGATTCCGATTGTGACACGTAGAGAGAAATGTGTTAGATTATTTGACTTTATTTAATTGATAAGATATATTATAGATTGATTGAATTATGATGAAAGTTATAGTCAATAGAAAGTAAGTCCATATTAAGATAAGATTCCTTAGGAGATGCCTTTGATGGGAGAAACTTTTCTAATTACTTATTCTAGACCCCCTGGTCTTGCCTATATATAGACAGGATCTTTAAGGACTAAATGACGTATGAAATATAAGACACTAAGTGTGGTTATAAAATGGGTGTGTAACAATAAGAGATTATGGTTTCTCTTTCATCCTTCCTATCTCTAATCCATCAATCTAAGTGGTCCTGTGAAAAGATAGGAAGAGAGGAGAAGGAAAGTCTAGTTTTCCTTGTAGATCGATAGTGATTCTTCAAATACGAAGATGATGCCCTCACAGATATGATAAAGTTCTTTCCAGATAGCATCAAAAGATATGCATCATAAATCCAATATATTGTTATTTGATTTTAATCCTAGTATGAAAGTTTTTCCGTGTTACATATAGCATATTATAGATTTATACTTATAATTGGTATCAAAGCCTAGTTTCTTGAAATCAAATACCTTAGATCCATTATTTTCTAATTTATGATACTTGAATGATCCGTGTATATTATCGATCTATCTTCCTATCTGGTTTGTCATGTCACCTGTTTGTAAGTGATGTGAGATTCTTTGTATCGTGGTCTTCGGTGATTGTGAGGCAACGACGGTGGTTGTGCAACACCGTTGCTAATAGTAGTCGCACCAATTGCAGTAGCAGCATTGCATGCAATCGCTATGGTGAACTTGTTTTAGCGAGCGACTGCGCCGAGCAGCATGCACATCACAGTAGAAACAACAGCTATGGGTGGTTGCCAGGCGGTGAGCCGAGTGCCGCGATTGACCGTGCATTGTAACGACCACGCTAGTGATGGCCGCAAACCGAACACTAGGCCAGTCACACATAGGCGACGGCCTCGCATGGGTAGTAGTTACACCCAGGTAGCAATCGCTCGTAGGCAGCAACTGCACAAGCGATAGCCGCTCGCGGGCAAAGGCCGCCCTTAAGCAACAACCGTCGATTTGAAAAGACAAATTATAGTTTTGCCCTTTTTGAGATTAGGGTTTCTTTAATCAAATTATAATTATACATTTGTGACTTTTATTAATTCCATTTTAATCCTTTTGATAGTTCTGCCCTTTATAAATTTTATAATTTCATTTTATATCTTACCAATAAAATTATAATTTTACCCTTATGAAATTAAGAATTTATTTTATATTTTTAATTATTAAATTGATCAATACGACTTATTTTAATTTGATTATGATTATATTTTTGACTATTTGATTGGATTAAAATTTTTATAAATCGTGATCTTGATCAATTTTTATTTTTTGACTTGCTTAATTGGGATGATGTTTAGCCAGATTTTGGACTTGTCTAATTAAATAAAATTGATTGTTTTAATTTAAGATTTTATGTGAAAATAAAAATAAAAATTATGATTTTCTTTTAAGGTTTTCTCATATGACTTATTGATTACATTTTGCATGTAGTAAATAAAATCTAATTATTATTTTTGAATATTTATTTAGTTATTCACATGTATATATTTAAAATTATGAAATAATATTTATCTTTTATATGAAAGCTGTTAGGATCGAAATCGATATTAAGAGGGGGGGGGGGGGGTTAATTAGTGCTTTTGTAAAAAACATCAGTTTGAAAAATTCGTTCGATGAAAATTGATAACGAAAGTGTACTTAACTTAGAGTAAGTAAACTAAGCAATTAACTTAGAAAGTAATAGCAATGAAGGGTAGAACAAAAATACAAACCGAGTATATAATGGTTCGGTCGTTACGACCTACGTCCACTCTTAATTCCTCTTCCGTCAAGGCCATCGGCGTTCACTAACAATCTTCTTTCAATGGGCGAAGATCAACTACCCTCTTACAACTCTTTCTCATTTTGATAGGCTCAGGAGAGAACCTTTATATCTCTCTTCTAGACCTCACTCCTCCCTTAGAAAACTTCTAACTCTAGGAGGAAGATGTTGAATCTTGGATTTTGATGATAAAATCAATTGGTAAATTGTTTGATCTAATATGTATGTTAAGGAAAGTGTGCAGTATTAACTACAATAGTAGTAAGACTTAAAGAAAATGTTGTGCTAGAGTCAAGATCGAAATTTCATTGAGAGTTTGAGAGTTCTGTCATGGACTTAGCTGGAATTGCCTAAGTCATAAGGCACCCTTGTGACCAAGACGCGAACTTAGCTTGAGTTGCCTAAGTCGCGAAGCACCCTTGCGCCAACTTCTCGAACTTAGCTGGGATTGCCTAAGTCATGAGACGCCCTTGCGACATGCGCGTTTACAAAGGTTCAGTCTAGTTGCAACCTCGTACAGGTCCCGAAGGACTTATAAAACAGAAAGTTGATTAAATTGAAAATAAGCAATGGACAAGTCCTGACGTCTCACAAAGAGGGAAGCTTTACAAGCAATTCAACAAGCACCTTATGTGCACAGGAGAAAAGAGAGGAAGGAGGAAAACAAGGACTTTAGAAGGTAGAACGAACAGTTGCAAGTCCACAAACAACTGCTCACCAAGTGTCGGGCGCGAAGGCAAGTTCCCGTCAAGTCAACATGCAAACTTGTGAAGATTTTCAATGCCCAATAATATACCGAAGCCCCATCCAGCCCTGTGACACCTGGGGGGTTCTAGGGTGCTGAGATGGCTGATGTTTTGGCTACTACAGCAGGCTATAGGAAACAGCTCGCGGCATGTGAAAACGGAGCCATTTTGGGGCTTTTTGGCCCGGCACTTTGAGCGATCGCACTATGCGCTGCAACCTATTTGAACATATATTTGTACAAGCAAAAACACACAAAACCAAGGCAGAATAGACTGCCATATCTCTATTCAAGCATGCAAAAGTGACGAACGGATCATTAAACGAAGTTGTTGCGAGTGCGCGACGATCGTTCGTGACAGTTCGTCGGAATTCCGAATATTCATCGGAAGTTCTATCGGAATTGACCGAGAAGTCTAGGAGCTTGCTAAATAAGCTCATCGGAACTCACCAAGAAGATCGTTGTAAAGTCCAGGAGCTTGCCAAGAGTCCGCTAGAACATTGCCGAGAGATTATCGGAAGTTTGCCGGCAGAACAATTGATATACCAGACCAAGATTGCTTAGTTAATGTCTTAAATTATTGTAGTTAGACCTTAAGTTGAGTTAGGATTGGGAGGTAATCCCACTAACTCAATAGGGGCCAACTGGCCCTTAATAGGGTTGAATTGGGTTGGTTGAAAGCCCATTGAGCACCTGAAGTCATGGCCAACAATGGCATCGCCAGGGCCGACGGTGGCACCACCTGGGACTCAGTCTCCTAGGTGGTCTGGGCGATGGTATCCTCGGTAGTTAATACTGTCAAGCGGTGGTACCGCCCTGTCAGGTGGTGGTACCACTAGAGCTCGATCTTCGAGCTCTTTCAAGCGGTGGTACCGCCAGTACCTCAAAATCTAGGGATATGATACTTTTTGGCTATAATTTTGAAGCTATTGGGGCCTATGAATACCCCACCCTTTTCTGCATGAAAGGGCAACGAAAGTGTGAACAATATCTTGAAGTCTTGGGGTGTTAAAAGTGTTGTAAAAGCGCAAAGAGTCCTCCTCCCGTTCTAAGTCTTGTGATCATTAAGAAAGGTGTGATGCTTGTAAAGGTTATCTCCTAAACCCGTGAAAAGGAGAAAGCATTGTAAAGAGGTGGTTGGTCTATGTCTATTGAAGGAAGACCATTAGTGGATGCCGGTGACCTCGACGGAGGAGGAATCGGAAGTGGATGTAGGTCATAATGACTGAACCACTATAAATTCCAATGTGTTCATTTCCATTATGCTTTTCATTACTGTAATTACTTTCTAAGTTAATTGCTAGTTCATTTACTCTAAAGTCAAGCACTTTCCGAGATTGATTTTCAATGAACAAATATTTTACAAAACTGATGATTTTTTTCTACTACACTAATTCACCCCCCCTCTTAGTGCTGCTCTTGATCCTAACAATTGGTATCAGAGAAAGGTCACTTTCGGTTTGGTTTATAACCCAAGAGAGATGACATTTGTCGGCAACCAAAAGGGTCACTCAATTACACATCCACCCATGTTCAATGAGACATATTACACCTATTGGAAGACTAGAATGAGGAATTTTCTAATTTCTATGGATTTTGAGTTATGGAACATTGGAGAAGAAGACTTTTGCTTTAAATGCCAAGGCTATGAATGCCTTGTTTTGCGCTTTAGATAAAAACGAGTTCAATCGAGTGTCTATTTGTGAAACGACTTTTGATATTTGGCACACACTCGAAATCACTCATGAAGGCACTAGTAGAGTAAAGGAGTTCAAAATTAATCTTTTAGTCTATACTTATAAGTTATTTCGGATGAAACCATGTAAGACCATTGAAGACATGTACACCCGGTTTATGGATGTCGTCAATAGTCTAAAAGGACTTGGTAAAAGTTTTTCTAATTTTGAACTTGTTAATAAAATATTGAGATCCCTTCTAAAGAGTTGGGACCCTAAAGTAACAGCCATTCAAGAGGCCAATGACTTGAATAATTTCCCTCTCGAAGAACTTATCGGGTCACTAATGACCTTTGAGATGACTTACAATGCTCATGAAGAGCTTGAAAATAATCTTCCAAAGAATAGGAAGGATATGACACTAAGAACTCATGAAGACCACTTGAAAGAAAGTTAAGTGATGATAACTATGATGATGACTTGGCACTCTTGACAAGAAGGTTCAAAAAATTCATAAAAAATGAATAAATTTAAAAATGATACTAAAAATAAAATTGAACCCAAGAAAGAACAAGTTATATACTACGAATGCAAGAAGCCGGGATATTTCAAAAGCGAATATCCCCAAATAAAGAAAAAGCAACCAAAGAAGAAGAAGGTGCTCAAAGCAATGTGGGATGACTCGAGTGGTTCCGAAGGCGAAAAACAAAACAACAAGGAGATCGCTAACTATGCACTAATGGCTATTAGAGATGAGGTAAGTAGTTCATTAGATGCAAATTTATCTTTTGATGAGCTTTTAAGTGCTTTTCATGAATTGTTTGATGAATGCAAAACTTTGAGTAAAAAGTATAATTCTTTGAAAAAGGAGCATGCCCTTTTAAATATTGATTTTGAAAATTTTAAACATGATAATCCTTTTTTATCTCCGTGCACTAAGTGTGAACACTTAGAGGTACTTAAGAAGAAAAACTTGCTACTTAAAGAAACTTTAGAAAAAATTAAAGTTGGTAGCAAGTCCTTAAACATGATCCTTGCCAACAAGGGTTTATGAGTAGCTCTCACCAAAATCCAACTACCTTTGTTAATGGCCCTACCTTGCATGTATCACCTCGCACTAAATGCAACTTTTGTTGCAAACCCAGACATGTTGCGTTCAAATGTCCATTTAAGAGATATAGTCCACATAAATTGATTTGAGTTTCTAAAGGAACCTCAAATGACTCAGTGCAATATGATAAGTTGAGTAGATCGATTTTTGAGGTACCCAAGGTCAAATGGTTGCCTAAAAATTATTAAGAACGAGTCGATAGTAAGAGGGGGGAGGGTGAATTAGTGTAGCGGTAAAAATATCGGTTTAAAAAATCTTCGTATAATTAAAACCAATAGAAAATATGTTTAACTTAAAAATACTTATGTAAGAATGTAATGAGGAAGTAGAGCAGTAAGAGTAAAGAAGGGCTGTTTGCAGTAAATGTAAATTGCAAGAAGTAAATGTAAACCGAGTTATAGTGGTTCGGTCGTCGTGACCTACATCCACTCCACTGATTCTTCTTCCGCCGAGGCCACCAGCATCCACTAATGATCTTCCTTTAATAGGCAAAGATCAACCTCCTTCTTATAACTCTATTCTCCTTTTGCATGCTCAAGAGAGAACCTTTACATCCCCTTTTTACAAAGCTTCCCTCACACTCTCCCTTAGAATGATCTCTAACTTTAGGACGAGAGACTCTATACTTTATAAGAATTTTCAACTCTAGAAAAATAAAGTTTTTGTTCACTTTTCTTCCTAGTCCATGCAAAAATAGTTGGGGTATTTATAGACCCCAAATGGTTTCAAAACTTGGAGCTAAAATTCAAATCCCTGAAATTTTAGGGTACGGGCGGTACCACCGCCTGCAACCTAACACTGAGTGGTACTATTGAATCTCAAATTTTAATGATTAATTAATTACAATTTGTTTGATCTAATCTATATGTTGAGAAAAATATGCAGGATTAACTACGATAGCAGTAAGACATAAAGCAGGTGTTGTGCCAGAGTCAAGATCGAGATCTCATTGGGAGTTCGAGAGTTCGTCGGAAGTTCTACTGGAATCAATCGAGAAGTACAGAAGCTTGCCAAAGAAGCTCATTAGAACTTGCCAAGAGGATCGTCGTAAAGTCCAGGAGCTTGCCGGGAGTCCGTTGGAGCATTGTCGAGAGTTCGTCGGATGTTCGTCGGAAGTACGCCGGAAGCTCACCGAAAGAGCAAGTGACGCACCGGAATAAGAAACACTATGATCATGTCTTAATTATCGTAGTTAAAGAGTAAATTAAGTTAGGAGTGGGAGGTAATCCCACTAACTTAATTATAGACAAACTGGGCCCTTAACATGGTTGAATTGGGTATAATTGAGTAGCCAATTTAGCCCCTGAAAATATGGTCGGTGGTGGCACCGCTTGGAAAACAATGCCACAGGATTTTTGGGCGGTGGTACCATCGGTAGTTAATACTGCCAGCGGTGGTACCGCCCTTGTTAGGCAATAGTACCGCCAGAGCTCGGTCTCCGAGGTCCGTCAGGCGGTCGTACCACCCAGACTAGGCGGTGGTACCGCCCAGTGTCAAGTGTTAGGCGGTAGTACCACCCAGTAATGACGGTGGTACCGCTAGGACCCCGAAAATTTGGGATTAGACACTTTTTGGCTCCAATTTTGAAGCCTTTAGGGCCTATAAAAATCCTACCCTTTTCTGCATGAAAGGGCACGAAAGCATTGAGATATTCTTGAGTTGTTGGGGTGTAAAAGTGTCATAAGCAAGTGCTAGAGTTCTCCTCCTCTCTTTCTGAGTTTTGAGATCATTCAAGAGAGGTGTGAGACTTGTAAGGGTTCTCTCCTAAACCCGTGAAAAGGAGAAAGCACTGTAAGAGGTGGTTGGTTTTCATCTATTGAATGAAGGCCTTTAATGGACGCCGGTGACCTCGACGGAGGGGGAATCTGAAAGTGGATATAGGTCACAAAGACCGAACCACTCTAAATTCTAGTTTTCTTTTCAATTTGTGTAAGTTTCATTACTACAAGCTACATTACCCTCTTACTGCCTTCTCTACATTCACATACGCTCTCAAGTTAAACTTCTTACGAAATGATTTTCGTCGGAATCGATTTTAATCGAAACCTAGACTTTTGAAATCGTGAAAGTTTTCCGTTGCACTAATTCACCCCCCCTCTTAGTGCCGCTCTTGATTATAACAATTGGTATCAGAGCAAGGTTCACTCTTATTTAGTTTTAAACCCAAGAGAGATGACATTTGCTGGCAACCTAGAGGGCCATTCAATTACATGTTCGCCCATGTTCAATGGGACGCATTACACATATTGAAAGACTAGAATGAAGATCTTCCTAATTTCAATGGATTTTGAGCCATGGAATGTTGTCAAAAATGGTTTTCAAAAGTCTCCTCTTCCAATGAACGATTGGAATGAGTTGGAGAATAAGACTTTTACTTTAAATGCCAAGGCTATGAATGCCTTGTTTTGTGCATTAGATAAAAATGAGT